>JAGFNQ010004812.1:122250-138366 GCA_024364735.1 Boesenbergia rotunda
AAGGTCCTTGACTTGAGTTTTCAAGGAGGAGTTCTCTTTCTCAAGTTTTTCAACTTGAGTAGAGGTTCCTTCTTGAACCTTCTCAGTTAAGGATCTAGAGTCAGCTCCCTCTTTCAGGAGTTTTACTTCCTGTCGGAGGGATTCGACTCAAATTTTGGCTTTCACCAAGTCGCGAGATAGATAAGCAATTACCTCTGATAATTGAACTCTAGAAAATCCACTTACTGTGATTTTGCCGTCCTCTGAAAATGTGAGCTTTTCGTCGTCCGGCTCCGATTCTGATCTGTCTCAATTTCTTCCGAAGCAGTCAGGGCGAGCAGGTTTGATTGTGGGGCCTCTTCTTCTTCTTCGGAGGAAGACTCGTCCCATGTTGCTTGAAGGGCCTTCTTCCTTCTTGTCTTCTTCATCTCCTTCAGATTGGGGCATTCCGTCTTGTAGTGACCCTTCTTTTTGCATTCGTAGCAGGTCATATTTGGTTTGATCTTTTCATTTGAAGGTTCAACTGCCTCTTCCTTTCTTCAGCTGGCTTTCCTTCTGTTGGTCTGATTTTTCAGCTCCTTGTAGTAGTCCCGAGCTAGCCGAACCACCTTGGGTCGATTTCCTTCGTTGTCTTCTGAGTCTGAGTCTGAGTCAGACTCGGGTGCAGGTTGAGGCTTCTTCTTGGTCATTTTTCCAGTTTTACCTGCAACAAAAGCAATGCCTTTCTCGGCCAGGGTGCAGTTAATCTGCTCATGTAATTCAAGTTCAGAAAATAACTCATCTAATTTGATTTTAGACAGATCTCTTGAGACTTTGTGCGCATCTACCATAGATGCCCATAAAGTATTTCTCGGGAAAGCGTTAAGGGTATACCTGATCAGGTCACGGTTTTCTACCTTGTGACTGATTGTATGTAGACCGTTCATCAACTCTTGTATTCTGGCGTGGAGCTGGGCTGTTGACTCGCCATCGTTCATTTTGATAGTGTAGAGTTTGTTTAGCAGTAAGTCTCTCTTGCTTATTCGGGTGTCGGAGGTTCCTTCGTGCAACTCAATTAACTTACCCCAAAGTTCCTTTGCACTGTTGAATGGTCCCACCCGGTTCAGCTCTTCTTTGGTTAGACCACATTGAAGTGTCTGGGTAGCTTTAGCATCGGCCTCGATCTTCCTTTTCAGCAAAGCGTCCCATTCGGTGTAAGATTGTGGCACTCCTTCAGCGTTTTTCGGGATTTACAGTCCAGATTGGATAATTATCCACATGTCCACCTGAGTTTTCAGGTGGACTTCCATCCGACTCTTCCAGTAGGAGAAGTCCTCCCCACTGAAGAGTAGTGGTCTGGTTGTACTGAAACCCTCTTGCATGGCCATTTAGAAATTACTGAAATGAAACAAAGACAAAAACTATCCCAAGACTTGGTCTTGGATTAGCAGTGCGGGAAAAATATATTTAAAAGAAATTATCGAGTGGTGTTTCACCAACCTCGATTAACGATAAAAGTTCGATCGAAAAAGAATTTAAAAAATTCATAAAAACTAAAAAATTCCCAAATTGGTGGTTGCACCAATTTGAGCTACCCGCTCTGATACCACTTGTTGGATCGAGAAACACAATAGAGGGGGGGTTGAATATCGTGAAAACTTTTTCGGATAATAAAGAGAAAACGCAGCGGAATTAAAACACACAAAGAACACAATTATTTTTACTTGGTTTGGAGTCGCGGTCGGCTCCTACTCCAAGGCCCATAGTCCTTGACCGTTTACTGCGGGCAATTCTATATTCGCGCAAAGGTTTACAAATTTAATACAAGAATAGTGCAGTAAGTAAATGAATTACACTTTTCGTTACCGACGCCCTGATGTGGATCGTACTTCGGAGCAGAGGGTCGTCGTTGGCCCTGGAATGTCGAGAACGGAGTTTGCCGGAGCAGAGCGCTTAAACGAAAAGCTCGGAGGCGTTGGAAAAAGTGTTGTTGAAGCCTTAGGGGTCGAGCCCCTTTTATAGTACTCCTGGGGGCGCCTGGGATGTCGGGGGCGCCTGACACGTGCCTTCGGATCCGAGAACCTCTATCCGAAGCTTGGTCAGCGCTTATCCCCTTCGAATCAGCTTTGGAGCTGACTGGGGCGCTCGGGACCTCCCAGGCGCCCATCTTGA
The DNA here is from genome assembly GCA_024364735.1 of Boesenbergia rotunda. Classification (NCBI taxonomy): domain Eukaryota; kingdom Viridiplantae; phylum Streptophyta; class Magnoliopsida; order Zingiberales; family Zingiberaceae; genus Boesenbergia; species Boesenbergia rotunda. Next base: position 124,381 of record JAGFNQ010004812.1, read on the forward strand.
CTGGGTCCGCTGGCTTCGTGGCTGATTTTGCTTCGACTCATCTTTGGCCTTGACCTTGGGCGCCCGGGACCTCCCGGGCGCCTAGCCCAGGTGCCTGCCCCTCTCCATTGGGGCGTTCTGAGTTGCAGAAACTCAATCATTTGGTCCCTGCATCCAAGGTTAGTTCCACAACAAACAGAGCAAGAATATTAGATCATTTTTTACAGTCGTAGCTGTCTTGGTTCTGACTTTGGGTCTCCCAAATGGAACCCTAGGTCGAACCGACGCCTACTGTTCCCTCGACGGGGAACGTGTCCTCACCTACTCCTCTCAGGAGAGTTTACCTTTTGCTAACCGGCTCCTCCGATTGGACTTTTACACAGCAGCCCTTCGTCAGGTGTCTAGCAGCCCTTCGCCAGGTCTTCAATGCCTAACAGCCCTTCGCCAGGTGCCTAGCAGCCCTTCGTCAGGTCTTCGATGCCTAGCAGTCCTTCGCCAGGTGCCTAGCAATCCTTCGCCAGGTCTTCTTTCTGTACACTCAGTGAACACATTAGACCAAAATAACATCTTAACTCTTGAACCCTTTGTCATTATCAAAACCCAGGTTTGACTTAGGTGCTGCCTGCACCAACAACCACTTCCCACTCGGATGATTCTACACATATTATCATTCATATCTGATATGATAGTCACCTCTCCAAAAAATTTTGATGTATAATCATCCAGAAAGCTATCGTCATTAAGTTTGACCCATTATGGTATCTAAATCATAGTCTTCATCTAAGCCTTCAAATTGCAAAGAATACATATCTATGGTTAAAATAAATTTCCTCTTCCACCTAAAACAATAACAACAAAATCACCTGACACAAGGAGTAGTCATGACAAAAACCATGGATATATAAGATATAGAATAACTAAGGCACCCAATAAATTTTGAATTTCCAAAATGCAGAATTAAAATAAGAAAAGAAAAGGACAATGAAAATGCAAGCTATACACAAAAATAAGAAAGTGCAGAAATTTATAAACAAAAAGAAAAATAAACGTCTAGAGTAATTAAATTGCTTATCAACTAATGTTAATACGAATAGTCCCTGGCAATGACGTCAAAAACTTGATGTGGTGTCCGCAAGTGCATGGAAACATTGTCAAGTAATAAAAAGTATCGAATTCACATTAACTGTTGATTAAGCACAAGTCAAGTCCATAAAGAGAGATAGGGAGAGAGAGAAAGGAAGAGTTGATTTTGGGAAAAGGTTGGAAAGAGTGGAATTTAGGATTTCAGTTTCACTATGATGTTAGTCGATTCTCTATAAATTGTTTATATCCTAATCTCATTGTTTATGCACTTATAAAGATCCTAACTAGGTATCGGTGTGAACTCTGCAGAAACTTGATGTGGTGTCCGCAAGTGCATGGAAACATTGTCAAGTAATAAAAAGTATCGAATTCACATTAACTGTTGATTAAGCACAAGTCGAGTCCATAAAGAGAGATAGGGAGAGAGAGAAAGGAAGAGTTGATTTTGGGAAAAGGTTGGAAAGAGTGGAATTTAGGATTTCAGTTTCACTATGATGTTAGTCGATTCTCTATAAATTGTTTATATCCTAATCTCATTGTTTATGCACTTATAAAGATCCTAACTAGGTATCGGTCTGAACTCTGCAGAAGTACACTAGAGTGCTTCTCCCTTGGATATCTAATGTCGTTAAGTAGAGAAGGTAACTTAGAGAGTCGGATTAAAGGTAATCCTTTATCACTAAGGACCCTCGGTCATACGTCTCTAGATTACACAAATCACTTCGTAACACGGGATAGAGAGAAATACATTAAGCAATATTAGATAATCTTTTATAAAGGATTGACCTATATTTCGAGGTAACCCCCGAGATGTCCAGTTAAAGGAACTCCTTATCACTAAGGGACCTCGGTCATACGATCTTGGGCATTTTCTTTACATGGCTACCAAACCTTTACAACTACATGTATTCACCACTCTCACATTTCATCAAACACATAAAATACAAAATACATATAGAACAAGACATAAATATATCATTGAACAAGAAAATGGACAAATCCATAGTTTAGACATCAACATCATATCATAGTTACTCCCTACATCCTAAATTAGAGAAACTACTCCATGAGAAAGGAAGAACCAACCAAAAACATAAAATATAACATTCTTACAACCTAAAACTGAGAAGGAGGAAGAAATGCTTATCAAGTAGATCATCGGTGGCTTTGGGATGTCTCCTTGCTCCGAAGGTGGATGGATCGTCTAAGATGATGAAGGTGACCTCTCTAGGGTTTTTTTCTAGAGGGAAAAACCTTACCCAAGCTAAGGAGTGGAGCCCTAAAGCCAAGATCCCCCCAAAAGGGGAGAAAAAACCCTGTAATAGCGCGTAGGCGGGCGGGCGGGTGAAAGGAAATTACTTAGGGTTGTCAATTCTCAAAAATCTAAACTCAATAGACTAGTATTTTGACCTTAATCAACAACAAAGTATACTTCATTCTTCATGACTAATTGAGATGAATTAAACACACAAATCCTTTCAAGGGAATTTTTGGTGGCTCTCTTCCTATGTTCTAAGTTTTTGATGAAAATGGAGCTCACTCAAACATAATCATGGTTCTTGCACTACCATAAGCTTGCTTATGCTCTACTCTCCACCATCATTTTTGAGTTGGATCCACACCTAAAAAGGCTTATTTGACAAAGTTAGGAAATATAAAATGATAAAATGAAGTAGAAATATAGTAGATGAAAAATTTAAGAAAGTGGAAGACTTGGATACTCAAGAATGTAACCTAATGAACTTTGCCCTCAAAAATCAATGAGCAGGAGACAGACAGTGGTATGGCTGAGAAACATCTCCGAATTCAGTGTGCCAAAGTTGTTGTTCTGTGCCAACCTCTACTGGTCGGTCAAGAGACCGATCAGTCTCTTCCTGATCGTTCTAGACTACCTTTGATCGGTCTGTGCTTCTCCTGATCGGTCAGAGTGACCGATCAATCACTTCCTTGATCGTTCTGGGGACCTACTGATCGGTCTGAGCTGCTTCTGATCGGTCTGTTTGACCGATCAGAACCCTCCCTGATCGGATTGGTGACCGATCAAGGCACCAACAGAATGAAATGTGCAGAATCTGAAACTGTCTTTTGCCTGAATTTCCTTCCCAATCAGTAGCTAATTCTTAAGTTCAACTATCAACTTGTTCTCATCTTCACATGCAAAAAAACTAATCCACTCCTGACAATCCACTTCATGCTTCTTCTTTTATTTATTTTTTTCTGTTTTTCAACTGCTCCCTTTTTTTTTCTTCTGCAGCCAAGTTTCTTTTACTCTTCTTCTTTTCATCTCTTTTTTTTCTTTTTCTTTGTCATCATTTCCAACTAAACTTCCAGTGGCTAGCCGAGTTTCCTCAAATCCTTACATATTTTTAAAGTTGTAGACAGAACTGACAGCTTCCATGTAGCCTAAAATTTTCAGAAACTTGCACCTGAAAACTTGGCAGGCTTGAAAAGATGAAAAATGACACAAGACATTTGCAATCAATATAGTGTTGCTCTTTTAGCTTAAGCTCTCATTTTGTGTGACTTCCTTCACTTCTGATTATGCAGCCAACCCACAGATTTCATTCCCAATTTTTCCAGCATTTTCAGATTCAATTTACAATTGAATTGTACAGTTTCAATTCAGCTTCAACAAAAATGTTTCTGATTTCTTGCAATTGGTGGCAGCTCTTGGATAGACAATTTTGATCTTGAGAATTGATGACAAGCCTTAGAATGGATGGATTGTTGTTTTTGGGATTGCTTGATACATCCAAGATATAGTATTCGGCAGCCTTCACAGCCTCATTGTCCCACTTCTTTTTTTTTCTGAACTTTACAGCTCTTTTTTTTTGCATTACATAGTAGTGGAGAGCTAAAGGCTTCATTTGGGATTAGACTTGGCAGAATTTACTTATAGGTTGCCAAATGCTTCACATTATCCTCAATATTTGATAGATTCCTCAATAAAGTTTATGCACCACTTTTCTAGCATCCAAAACAATCAAAACCTCCCCCACACTTAAACTTTTGTCTGTCTCGGGCAAAGTCGCATCAAGAAACAATCCAAAGCACCCAAATCCATGAAAAATATGGTTATGAACAGAAAAATAGGGAAAGGAAAATAGAATATAGAGTAGATCAACAAGCAATATTGTAAAAATTGAATGAGAAAGGAAACAAAGTGATTCACCTCTATAAATGTGGTCCAATTATAGAAATATAGTTTTGAAAGAACCTAAGCAAGTTCTAGAGTACAATCACATGTGTGTATCACAAAAATTAGGCCAAACCTCACTAGGTAAAAAGAATTCATCTAAAGTCATCAATCTAGAGTTCATAACTAAGTAGTACTCAAGTATCCAAGAATTTTCATCCATGGGCTCAAATCCTAAGTTTTAACAACCAAATTTAATTCACTTTCAAACGACTCTAAAATGATATAGAGAAAATCTAGAGGGATACATTTATTCCAAATCATGCAAGAAATAAGGTGCCAAAAAGGATAAAATGGTATCTACAATGACTTTTTATTCATTCTACACTACCTAAGCATTTATTAACAAAAACTCACTTTAAAAGAAAGATTTACTTCTAGAAAATATAAGAATGATATATACAATGAAATAGAAGTGCAATAAAGATAAAACTCCCCTTTAGGTTGGGTAGATAGCATCATTGATATCCAATCCATCCACCTCTAGCTCCTTCACTTCTTCAAAGTATTTCTTGAGCCGGTGGCCATTAACTCTCCAAATAAAATCATTAGTCTCATCCTTAATCTCAATAACACCATAAGGAAAAACATTAGTAACAAGAAATAGACCTTCCCATCTAGACCTCAACTAACCTTTAATTAATTTGAGCCTTGATTTGTACAAAAGAACTTTGTCGTCAATTTGAAACTCTTTCTTCAATATATGCTTATCATGAAAATTCTTAGACTTCTCTTTGTAGATCCATGAGTTTTCATATGCTTCTAATTTTATCTCCTCAAGTTCTTGAAGTTGTAGCTTCCTTTCTTCTCCCACTTTATTGGCATCAAAATTGCAAGCTTTCACCGCCCAATAAGCTCTATGCTCTATCTCCACAAGTAAGTGACAAGCTTTTTCCATAAACAAGTCGGTAGGGAGACATTCCAATGGGTGTCTTATACGCCGTTCGATAGGCCCACAATGCATCATCAAGTCTTTTGCTCCAATCTTTTTTACTAGGCCCAACGGTCTTTTCCAAAATTGCCTTGATCTTTCTATTTGATATTTTAGCTTGTCCATTAGTTTGGGGGTGGTAGGAAGTAGATACTTTATGTAAAACTCCATACTTGTTGAGTAAAGCCTTCATGTGTTTGTTGCAAAAATGTAAAACCTTGATCACTTATGATAGCTCTTAGAATTCCAAACCTACAAAAAATGTGTGACCTAACAAAACTAACAACAACACATGAATTGTCAGTCCTGGAGGGAATGGCCTCCGCCCATTTAGATACATAATCAACAGCAAGAAGTATATACAAAAATCCACAAGATGCAGGAAAAGGTCTCATAAAGTCTATCCCCCATACATCAAAAATTTCACAAAAAAGCATAGTTTGTTGGGGCATTTCATTCCTAGCTCCTATGTTCCCTATTCTCTGACATCTATCACAGTTTTTATAAAATAAGTAAGCATCATGAAATAATGTAGGCCAATATAATCCATACTCCAGAACTTTCCTAGCAGTTCTTTGTGGTCCAAAATGTCCTCCACAGGCTGATGAATGGCAAAATGTAAGAACTGAATAAAACTCATGATCTGGTATGCATCTTCTAATTATTTTATCACTATAAAATTTCCACAAGTAAGGATCATCCCACACATAGAATTTAGCATCACTTTTAAATTTATCTTTCTGAGCCTTAGTGAATTGTGCAGGAAAAACATGAGCTACTAAATAGTTAACTAGATCTACATACCATAGCGACTCGCCATGTATCACTAGAAGGTGCTCATCTCTGAAATCATCACCAATGGTGGTAGGGTGTCCATCTCCCTCTATCCTGCTCAAATGATCTTCCACCAAGTTCTCCTTGTCACTCCTATCTCTAATCTCTAAATCAAACTTTGAAGTAGAAGCATCCATCTAATCAATCTGGGCTTTGCATCTGGCTTCTTCAGAAGATACTTCAAGGCTGCATGATCAGAAAATACAATAACATGAGAACATAACAAATATGATCTAAATCTATCCAAAGCAAAAACAATAGAAAGGAGCTCTTTTTCTGTGGTGGTGTAGTTGGCCTGAGCAGCATCTAAAGTCTTGGAAGCATAGAAAATAACATGTGGCACTCCATCCACCCTCTGTGCAAGTACAGCTCCTACAGCAAAATTAGAAGCATCACACATTAACTCAAAAGGTAAAGTCCAATCAGGAGGTCTAATAATAGGAGATGAAGTAAGAGCCTCCTTTAATCTCTGAAAAGCTTCCTTGTATTTTTCATCAAAACAAAAATCTATATCTTTCTACAAAAATCTAGTCAAAGGGCGAGCAATCTCACTGAAGTCTCTAATAAATCTCTTGTAGAATCCTGCATGGCCAAGGAAAGCTCGAACATCCCGTACACATATGGGGTAAGATAAAGATGATATAACACTAACTTTAGCAGGATCTACTTCAATGCCTTTCCTAGAGACTATATGTCCTAACACAATACCATGCTCTACCATAAAATGACATTTTTCAAAGTTAAGGACAAGATTAGTTTCAATGCATCTATGTAGTACCCTAGACAAATTATCCAAACAAGTATCAAATGATGTGTCAAATACAGAAAAATCATCCATGAAAATTTCCATGCAGTGTTCTAATAACTCACCAAAAATACTCACCATACACCGCTGGAAAGTCCCTGGGGCGTTGCAAAGACCGAATGGCATGCTTCTATAAGCAAATGTACCGAAAAGACAAGTGAAAGTGGTCTTCTCGTGATCCTCCGGGTCCATACAAATCTGAAAATATCCTGAGTATCCATCTAGGATGCAATAGTGAGACTTCCCTGCCAACCTCTCTAACATCTGATCAATAAAAGGCAAGGGATAGTAATCTTTCCTCGTGACTTGGTTCAGCTTCCTGTAATTAATATAAACTCTCCATGAATTCTTCACTCTGGTGGGTACTAATCATTGCTCTCATTCTCCACCACTGTCACTCCTGACTTCTTAGGCACCACATGAATAGGGCTAACCCACTTACTGTCAGAAATAGGGTATATGATGCCTGCCTGTAAAAGTCTAGTCACCTCTTTCTTTACAACATCTAAAATCAGTGGATTTAGCCTTCTCTGTGGCTGCCTGACTGGCTTAATATTCTCCTCTAAAAATATCCTGTGCATGCAAATAGATGGGCTAATACCAGGTATGTCAGCTAGTGTCCACCCAATGGCTCTCTTGTGCTACCTCAGAACTTGCAATAATTTGTCCTCTTGCTCTGAATCCAAGTTCTGGGCGATGATGACAGGTAAACTCTGCTCCTCTCCCAAATAAGCATACTTCAAATGTTCTGGCAATGGCTTTAACTCAATCTGTGACTGCTCAGTAGGTATGGGTGATCCCTGGGGCTCAGTACAATCCCCTACACTCTCACACCTATCCTCTGAATCTCCTGATATGTCAATCAATGTAGGTGATCCCTGGGCTCAGTGCAATCCCCTACACCTATAGAATCATCTCCAACTAAAAGTGAATCTGATGCAACCTTCAAATCAACCTCCTCTATAGCAAATGTCTCCTCAGCCTCATCTGAGCTAAAATATCCTCTGGGAATACCAAGTGAAACTCCCTTAGCAAATAAATTTGCACCAACCAACTCATCTAAAATATCCATGCTCATGATAGAATGATCCTCTCTGGGGTGCTTCATAGCATCAAAAATACTAAACTGCACCACTGTGTCTCCTATCTCCATAGAATGTGTGCCTGCATATACATCAATCTTTGTCCTTGCAGTCTTCAAGAATGGTCTCCCAAGAATGAGTGGAGATTTATGTGCTAGATAGTCCCCCTCCATGTCCAAGATATAGAAATTCGTAGGAAAAATCAACTCTTTCACCTTCACTAGCACATCTTCAATGATTCCAGCTGGGTGAGTCGGATTCCTGTCTGCTAACTGAATAACCACTCCTGTAGGCTGCAAGGGTCCAATACCAAGCATCTGAAAAACTGATCTAGGCATCACATTAATAGAGGCTCCCAAATCTAACATAGCATCATGAAAAAGAGTCCTCCCAATCTCACAAGACACAGTAAACACTCCTGGATCTTCACATTTCTGAGGAATAGAATGAATAAGGGCTGAGACATTCTTCCCTAAACTGACCAATTCATTCTCTTTCAGCTTCTTCTTGTGCACACACAAATCCTTGAGAAATTTGACATACTTGGGTATTTTCTTGATCATGGTCAACAAAGGCATATTAATCTCCACCTTACTGAAAAGTTTCACAAGCTCTTGATATTCCTTTGCTTTCTTCTCCTCTACATGCTTTTTGGCTTGAACCTTACGCTGTGGAAAAAGCAAAGGGACTCTTGATTCCTCCACTTGACCTGAAATTTTTGGAAGTGGATCTTGAGTAGAAATTCCAATTGGTGTAGCTGTTGTAGGTTCATTAATTTTTCTACTTTCTCCTTGTTCTTCCTCCAAAATCATATGATCAATAGAAGAAGGAGTTAGGCTTGAACTAGGATCACAATCAACTGATTTAGAAGCCATTTTGGGACTGATCTGAGCTGGAAAACTAGGTGTTGTAAATTTTTCAGAAAATTCAGCCCTTGGAGTGTTTAAATTTGAAGCAACCTTCCCACTCCTCAAAGTAATTGCACTAATATTGCCCTTAGGATTAGGAGTTGCTTGAGAAGGTAATTAACTTGATCCTTGGGCTTACATTTGATTCATCCCACTAGTTAGTTGACCAATGTGTCTCTCAATGTTTTGAAGGGTGGAATCATTCTTTTGTTGACCTTGTTGTTGTTGGAAAATTTGTTGTTGTTGAAGAATTTGTTGCATCATCTCCTCTATCCTTTGTTGTTGAGCATTCAACCCACTAGAACCTCCAAAACCTCCTTGGTTGGTATGGGATTTTTGTTGGCCTTGAAATGAAGCATTGGGTTGCTGAAAATTATGACTTTGCTGTGAACTTTGGAAATGAGATTGTTGGGGCTAATTAAATGGTTGAATTGGCTGTTGAAATTGCTGAAAATTGGCCTGAGAATTAGGTAGATGCTGCTGAAAATTATAGCTCTGAAAATCCTGGCTTTGAGGCTGAAATTGTTGGTGTGAAGGCTGAAATTGTTGGGGCTGAAATTGTTGACTTGAAGGCTGAAAATTCTGATTGTATGGTTGAAAAGCTTGCTGTGAAGGTTGAAATCCTTGCTGACTTTGATGTTGGAAGGTCTGAAAAGGCTGATTCCCTTGATGATTTGGTTGATATTGAGACTGGAATGGCTGAATTCCTTGCTAAAATTGCTGGTTTTGCTGGAATTGTAGCTGGAATTGATGATTCCCTTGTTGAAAATTCGGCTGGAATTGTTGTAGGGGCCGTTGTGAAGGGTTTTGTTGATAGAATGAGTTTCCATACTTCAAATTTGGGTGATCTCTCCATCCCGGATTGTAAGTAGATGAATATGGGTCATTCCTTGATTGAAATTGTCCTCTAGTCAAAACGCCTAATGATTCATCTTGTTGTAAATTTGGACACAAATTTGAGTTATGCTCTTGACTTGAACAAATGCTACACAACCTCATCACTTGATTTGTAGGTGGAACTATTGGAACATTTTGATTTTGGCTCAAATTATTCAAAGTCATTTGCTTCACGAAAAAAGTAAGCTCCACCAAAGAATTCTTGATATCCTTTTGTTCATTTGAACCCATTTGGACTTCATTCACCCCCTAGTAGAAAGAGCCCTACTTCTAAATTGTTGAAAATTCTCCGCCATATTTGAAAATTTTCTAGCTTGATCTGGTGTCTTGTTCACTAAAGCCCCTCCAGCTACAACATCAATCATAATTCTATCCATCTGAAGTAGACCTTCATAGAAATACTGAATAAGGAGCTGCTCACTGATTTGATGTTGTGGACAACTTGAGCATACCTTGTTAAATCTCTCCCAATAGTCATATAAGGTCTCTCCCACCACTTGTTGAATACCACAGATGCTCTTTCTGAAAATAGTTGTTCTTAAAGCTGGAAAGTACTTCTCTAAAAATGTCTTCTTCATGGCAATCCAACTTGAAACATGTCTAGTAGGCAAATAATAAAACCAATCTTTAGCTTCTTCAGTCAAAGAAAATGGAAATGCCCTTAACTTGATATCCTCTTCAAAAATCCCTTGAGGCTTCATGATGGAGCATACTATATGGAACTCATGCAAATGTCTGTTAGGATCCTCTCCTGATTGTCCTTGAAACTTTGGAAGTAGATGAATAAGGTCTGATCTCAGCTCAAAATCACCAGCTAACTCTAGATAAGCAATACATAAATACTGAAAAGCATCATCAGGGGCTGCAAGCTCCTTCATAGTCTTCTGATATTCTACCATAGGACTGCTTGAATGAGTAGGAATAATCTCAATAGCTTCTGAAACTCTTCCTTGATTTCTCCTAGCTCTGAAAGTCCTCTCAATCTCATGATCAAATTCCTCAAGATCACCACCTGCAGTCCTGGTCATAAACCAAACAAAAATGGCAGCAAATGTATATAGAAAGATAAAGCAGATGAAATAGACTCAAATAAAATGAAAATAAGCACAAGCTAAAATCAAACAAACTCAACTAGTGTGTTTCCAAAAATTTGATGGACACACAATTAGTGTCACGATGAGCCTCAAATTTGAATTTATAAATTGAAAACTCTTAGCTCACAAAATTAAATATAGTATAGGGGCCTCAAGTCATATTTCCAAGGACTAGTTTAGGATGTTTAACTCAAGCTTGAATTTGTCGTTTGAAGTTTTGGGTTTTCCAAATAATATGGGGGGTTTTGCAATAAGGAATGAAAATACAGTTTGAAACAGAATTGACTTAGCTAAATCAGAAATTAACTAAGAAATTGCAACAACTAAACTTAATCTATTTGAAAACTAAACAATTCAATGTAAAACTATGAGATTAAAGCTAATTTGCGGCATTGAAACATCTGAAACAAACTTACTAAAGAACAGGTCTTGAACGTAGCTGAAACACAGTCCTGATCGGTCAACAGACCGATCAGTTACTTACCTGATCGGTCGATAGACCGATTAGATACCTTGTTGATCGGTCGAGCAAACCGATCAGATACAACTGAACAGAGCGCAAAACAGAGAAACAAGTATTCAGAATCTAAACAACTGAAACAGAGAAACAATATTTAGAAACAAAAATTACAGATACTAAACATCCGATCAATGACTTCACCAAGGTCTCCTTCTTGCCGTCACACAAGTGCCGAGTCAGAGACCCTCTAGCTCCAAAACCAGTGAGATCCAGCTTCCATGAGTAGTTTAGCTGCAGCTTGGTTGTGCGATCTGAAACCTCCTCCGATCTCTTCCTCCTTGATGATTTGGATTGCGATTGTGGCTCAAGAACCCTCAGAACACTTCAGAGAACCCCTCTGAAGGCTCCGATTGATGTAGATGATCAAACAGGGATCGATCGGATGAAGCAAGCTCCCGGCGACACCCTCACCTAATCTTCCAGAGATGAAATTGAATTGCAGACTTCTCGGGAAACTAATCTTGATGATTCGAAACCTGGAAACAAGTTTGGATCGGATGCGGCCGCGCGATTGGAGAAGAAAACTGAAGAACATACGAAGAACAGAGAAGAAACTGGGAAGAACAGATGAACTCGCGACACCGATCTGGGAGAGGAATTTTGCTTTTACTTAATTCCCATCAAAAATGAACGGCTGTGATCATCCTTGCTTCATCCAACGGTCAAAGTACCTCGGATTGAGCCCAAACCTTCCAGATCTCCATCAATGGTCAAGATCTGCTTCTCCTCAGCTTGGATCGATCAGATCTATAACGGATGGCTCAGATCTTCTTGCCTCTTGAATGGATGGTTTAGACTCCTCTTAAGCTTGATCCAACGGTCAGATGGCTTCTAATTTGGACCAAAGCTTCAGATCTTGATCTATGGTCTTGATTAACTCTATCTTGGACTAGGATTGATCAGAAGCTAATAGATGGCTCAGATCTCACCGTTTCTTGATTAGACGGCCCACATTCTTCCAATGCTTGATCATCTTGATCCGAATCCAATTCTGACTCAAACTCGATCCAATCTCATCTAGGTCCATGATCATTCAAAACCTACAAAATTAGATTCAAATTTAATGTCAAAATATCTCAAATATATAAAAATTTGCATCCAAAGTTAAAATAGCAATAACTCATGGAACCTAATGTAAATGCAAGCTTAAGCATATAAAAAGGGATCAAAACATGGATTTGAGAGCCTAATTTGATTAACAAAATGGTAATTATCAGCGGGTCGGAGGGTGTTTGGGCAATTGGCCCAAGTGTGATTGGGAGGATCATGATTTTGATGTGTGTGTGCTAATATGGTTAAGTTATGGTGTTATGTTGTTTTAATATGTGTGATTGAGTCTTACATGACATGGTGAGTCACACATGAAGTACGAATCCGAGGGACGAGAGCCGAGGGAAGAGGACTCCAAGGGCAAGCCGGGGTGAAGTGGACTTCAAAGGGCATACGTAAAGGATGGCATGGAGGCAAGCCGAGGGCTTGTGTGCGCATCTGAGGGATGACAGCCGGTAGAAGAGGACTTCAAGGGGCAAGCCAAGGGAGTGGATTTGAAGGCATACGTGAAGGGTGGTCTTCGGGATGAGGGAGAGTGAAAATGTAAGCTGGGCAGTCGACTGGGGATGGATCAGTCGACTGCCAGCGGGGAACTCGAACTCACAGAAAGATCAGTCGACTGGTCCAGGACTAATCGACGGATCAGGTCGAAAAACTAGCCGTTGGCTAGCTATTGCGGTGGGATTAGTCGACTGTCCTGGGGGCAGTCGACTGGTATCGGGCTGGACATCTTAAGGAGATGTCCTCTACTCTATTAAAGGACGACTTTTGAGCAGGTCAAGGTTACGGTTCTAGAGGATAGAATCTTGCTGTTAGTGCTCAAAGTCCCATTCTCTTCCTCTCAATTTCATTTCTACTTTGTAAAGAGCTCAAAGTCTCAATTTCATTTAAAGGACGACTTGTGAAGGTTTCCCCACCTTGAAGGAGGCATTCATAGTGGAGCTCGTGCGTTGTGGTGTGAATCCTTGGACTAGTTACCTCTTTGAGGTGGATACCAAGTAAATTAGGGGGTTAGCATTGTTTTTACTATTTTTATTGATTTTGTTTTGTGTTGAGCTAACATCTTTGTAGACAAAATCGAAAGAAGGTTATTCACCCCCCCCCCTCCCTCTAGCTTGACGCCTCGATCCTAACAAGTGGTATCAGAGCTAGTTTGTTTCGGAAGAACTCACCATCGACCGGAGCATCAAAATGGCATTTCAAAAGGGTTATAGCACCGCACGGCCACCTTTCATTGATGACAATGATTTCGTGTATTGGAAAGGTAGGATGGAATATTATCTTATGAACGATATTGAAAATTGGTGTAGCATTGTAGATGGATTCGAAATACCAATGAATGAAAAGGGGGAGCCTCTACCTATCAAAAATTGGACAAAAGAAATGATGAAAAAGGCACAAGCTAATGCAAAGGCTACAACGACTTTTCAATGTGGACTCTCAAAAGAACAATTGAACAAGGTGGGACCGTTCAAGACCGCAAAGGAGCTTTGGGAGAAGCTCATTGAGCTAAATGAAGGATCGAATGAATCAAGGAGGGCCAAGAAGGATCTCTTGGTGGCACAACTCGAATCTCTCACCATGAAGGCGAATGAAATGTGAGCCAA
>JAGFNQ010004812.1:138478-188809 GCA_024364735.1 Boesenbergia rotunda
GTGAATGAAACCATGAGCCAATTACACGGTAGGGTCAAAGAGATCATCAACGAACTTCATGTCATAGGTGAGAAGGTGAAAAATAGGGATCTTGTGAGGTATGTACTTCAATCCTTCCCTAGAACCACTTTATGTGCTTTAATGGTTGGTGCCTATAATGTTTCTAGGGATCTTTCTTTAGTTAAACTTGATGACTTGTTTTATGAATTTGAATTGCATGAACAAGCTAATTTGTCTACTAAAGAGAAGGGTGTAGCTTTTGTTGTAGAGAAAGAAAAAAAAAGAAGAAGGAAAAGAAAAAGTTTGCCTACTCATCATCCGATTTGGAAGAATCAAGTGCCTCCATGGATAGCGACCAAGAGGCATATATGGTAAGAAAAATAAGAAAAACCTTTAAAAGGTTTTCAAACAAATCTTATGATAGGAAAAGTTCAAGGAGTAAGGGCAAGGCAAAAGAAGTTATTTGTTATAATTGCCATGAAGAAGGACATATGAAGAATGAATGCCCACTTTTGAAGAAAAAAGACGAAAAGAAGAAGGAGGAGAAAAAGAAGGATGAGAAGAAGAAATCAAAGGAAAAAGGAAAGAAGGCCATAAGTCTAAAGGCCACATGGGATGATCCGTCATCATCGGAGGAGGAAGAAAACCATGTGTCTCATTTTGCATTGATGGGAGTGGACAACCTAGAGTTATCCGAAGATGAGAGGAGCTCAAGTAGCGAAGATGAAGGGAGCTCAAGTGAAGGGGGAGGCTCAACATCGAAATCGGACGTCTCAGTAAGTGAGGTATACAACTTACCCACTTCTACTCTTGTAAAAATAATTTCTAGCACTAATGATGATTTGGTTAAGGCTAGAAAGAAAATTAAGGATCTGAAAATGAAATTTGCATGCTAAAGTTAGAATCCATGAAAATTAAAGACAATGTGCATGTTTTTTCTTCCATTTCAAATGGCTCATTTATAGAAAAGAAAAATAAGGAGTTAAGGGAAAAGGTAGAAAATCTCACCAAGGCCCTTGAGAAGTTTCAAATCGTCTCGAAGAACCTTGACATGATTATTAATAGTCAAAGAGTCGTGTATAACAAGGCCGGGATAGGGTATAGACCCAAAACCAAGGAAGTGACATTTGTTTCTCTTATGGGAAGGAAGGGTGCCCCTAGGAAGCAAAGTGTTAGAGGAAATGTAAAGAAGGCATGGATACCTAAGAAATACTTAAATGATGTTTGTGAATCTAGCCTTTGGGTACCAAAAGCTTGTGTTTTTCGTGTTGTTTAGGTAGAAGAGAAGAGGACTCAAACATATGGATAGTGGATAGCGGGTGCTCAAGACATATGACCGGTGATGTGAGAAAATTTTCCACCATTAGCTACTTAAAAGAAGGAACGGTGTCTTTTGGGAATAGTGGAAAGCTCAAGATTATAGGTAGAGGCACAATTGAGGTATCATCTACAATTTCAATTCATAAAGTGCTTCTAATTAAGGACACGAAATTTAACTTGCTTAGTGTGAGTTAACTATGTGATGCCGGGTATAGAGTGGAGTTTCATGCAAGAAAATATTTGATTAGACACAATGGCTCTGAAAATATCATGTTAGAAGAATATAGGGAAGCAAATCTTTATTATCTTAATCTCTCTTATGCTTCTAACATTTCTACCAAGTGTCTCATGTCCAAAGAAAAAGAAGGATGGCTATGGCATAGAAGGCTTGGACACATCAACATGAAGAACATAGCAAGAGTGGCCAAGATAGAATTGGTGAAAGGACTACCAATGATCAAATATGAAAAGAATAAGATGTGTGATGCGTGCCAAGAAGGTAAGCAATCCAAGTCATCACACAAAGGTAAAACTCTAACTAGCACTTCTCTACCTTTGAAATTATTGCATTTAGATTTATTTGATTGTCATGGTACTCCTTCATTAGTAAGAAATAAGTATTGCTTAGTAATTTCTCTAGATATACTTGGGTTTATTTCATGAGACATAAGGATGACACTCTAGAAATATTCATAGGATTTAGTAAAAGAGTTGAAAATGAGAAGCATCTCAAAATCAACCAAATTAGAAGTGATCATGGTGGAGAGTTTGAAAATTCAAACTTCTCTCATTTTTGTCTAGAGAATGGGCACAAACATGAATGTTCATGTCCAAGAACCCCACAACAAACTGGTGTTGTAGAAAGAAGGAATAGGGCTTTACAAGAAGCAGCTAGGACTATGCTTAATGCTTACTCCTTACCTAGCTATTTTTGGGCAAAAGCGGTAAATACCGCTTGTTACATCCAAAACCGAGTTTTAATTCATAGGTTTTTAAGGAAAAACACCGATTGAATTATGGAATGAGAGAATTCCACAAATTCACTATTTTAGAGTTTTTGGGTGTAAGATCTATATTTTGAATACTAAGGATGATTTAAGAAAATTTGGGTCTAAGGTGGATGAAGGAATTTTAGATGGATACGCATCTACTAGTAGAGGGTATAGAGTGTATAACAAGAGGACTAGAGTGATTGAGGAATCTTCCAATGTGGATTTTGATGAGTCTACTAGCACTTATCCTAGGAAGTCCTCCATTAACAAAGATATAGAAAAAAATCAAAACATTACCCAAGAAATTCAAGACTTACATTTAGGGGGCATTGATCAAGGGGGAGGGAGAAACACATTGGAAGATGAAAGTGGCAATGATAATCATGTAGTAAATGAGCCTCTAACCTCTAGGACTCTAAGACAATATCAAAATCATCCTATTGACCAAATAGTTGGAGATGTTACCCAAGGAGTAAGGACTAGATCCTACTTTAGGGATCATAATAGTCAAATTACCTTAATTTCGCAACTAGAGCCAAAATCAATTGATGAAGCCTTAGGTGATGTGGATTGGATTCTAGCCATGCAAGAAGAGTTGAATCAATTTGAAAGGAGTGAAGTGTGGGAGTTAGTTCCTAGACCCAATGATAGTATCATTGTCACCACAAGATGGGTCTTTAGGAACAAATTGGATGATCAAGGGAAAATTACTAGAAATAAGACTAGGTTGGTAGCAAGGGGATTCAATCAAGTTGAGGGTCTTGACTATGATGAGACATATGCTCCCGTAGCTAGATTAGAGTCCATCCGGATTTTATTGGCATATGCCACTCACATGGGTTTCAAACTTCATCAAATGGATGTGAAATCGACATTTCTTAATGGGGTCATTAAGGAGGAGGTGTATGTAGAGCAACCACCCAAATTTGAAAACACAAACTACCCTAGTCATATATACAAACTAAGAAAAGCCTTATATGGATTGAAACAAGCTCCCCGGGCTTGGTATGAAAGGCTTTCATCTTTCCTAGTTTCCAAGGGTTTTAGAAGGGGAAAGATTGATCCAACTTTATTTCTAAAATCTAAGCATAAGGACATTTTTGTGGCCCAAGTATATGTTGATGACATCATTTTTGGGTCAACAAATAGTGAGTTTCTTCATGAGTTTATCAAGTGCATAGAGAATGAGTTTGAAATGAGTCTTGTTGGGGAATTGGCCTTTTTCATAGGATTACAAGTCAAACAAACCAATGAAGGGACTCATGTTTATCAAACAAAATATGTTAGGGAAATTATAAAGAAATTTGGATTAGAAAATGCTAAAGTAGCATCTACCCCCATTGGAACAAATGTAAAGATGGATAGTGATCTTGAAGGAAAGATAGTAGATCCAAAGCAATATAGGTGCATGATTGGTAGCTTGTTGTACCTAACCGCTACTAGACCGAATATATTATTTACGGTAGGTATGTGTGCAAGGTATCAATCTTGTACCAAAGAGTCTCACCTAGTGGTAGTAAAGAGGATCTTAAGGTATATTAAGGGTACTCTTAGTGTCGGGCTTTGGTATCCTAGAACTCCAAGCATTGAACTATTTGGGTACACTGACTCGGATTGTGCGGGTTGCAAATTAGATAGAAAGAGTACTAGTTGTGGGTGTCAATTTATTAGATCATCTCTAATTAGTTGGAGTAGTAGAAAATAACCATGTGTTGCCTTATCAACAACCGAGGCCGAATATGTAGCAATGGGTGGTTGTGTGCCTCAATTACTTTGGATCATGCATACCTTAGAAGATTATGAGCTTCATTACTCCAAGGTCAAGGTTTTATGTGACAATGTGAGTAGTATTAATTTGACTAAAAATCCGGTGCATCACTCTAGGACAAAACACATTAAAGTGAAGCATCACTTCATTAGGGATCATGTGGCAAGGGGTGACATAGAATTACATTATGTTGAATCAAAGTCTAACATTGCCGACATATTTACCAAGCCTCTTCCCGAAGCGGAGTTCACATCTCTAAGAAGAGGACTCGGTATGTGTTTTGTAGAAGTGTAGGATTGGCCTTGGAGTAATATAATAGGAAGGTAGTGCATGAACCATTAGGATGATATAAATGATTCACTTATGCTTATGGCATATTGTTGGGTTTTTGGATGTATCACATTATTGAAAATAGACCAACTATGGGGAAAGTAAATGTTTAATTAATGGACATCTTGCCCAAAGATCATAGTTGGACATTTTAAACAATTTGAAAATATTTCTATGTTTTATTTACTATGACATGTATTTGTGAAACACATCATTTCAAAACTAGGAAGAAAGGTTGATACAAAGTTAAAGTTTGTCAAAGGTTTTGAGTTTTTGTCAAAAAGTCAAACATGTTTAGATTTTTCATGAAGTCATATTTTTCTCTGAAAGAATATATTATATGAAATATGTTTACAAATTTTCTTGATTTTTTGAATTTTGTGGAATTAATGGTGCGTTTCTGAATTTCAGATCAGAAATCTGCAATGTTCAGACTGAAGTGTATCAGTCGACTACCCCCTGGGACAGTTGACTGATCTTTCTGTGAATTGGCTAAAAGAAGGGACCAGTCGACTGATACCTGTCTTAGTCGACTGGTACTTCTGATTTCTGATTTCTGGGATTTTTTAGAAGAAGAAAAGTGTGTTTGTTTGATGGCATTGGTTATTATTGCTTCGGGTAATCCTTTTGATGGTGTCAAAGGGAGAGAATAGGGTGGTTTAAGTTAGTGTTTGTAACTTAACTTATGATTTATGCAAATTGAAAATTGGGTGTGAGGGCAAAGGTTAAGGGGGAGGTTGCCTCTTGTTTTTGCTATGTCTATAATTTTCAATTATTGTTGTTTTACCTAACTTAAACATATTGCCACACATCAAAAAGGGGGAGATTGTTGGGGCATCATGATCGGGAGGATAATGGTTTTGATGTGTGTGTGCCAATATAGTTAAGTTAGGGGGTTATGTTATTTTTTATATGTGTGATTGAGTCTTGCAGGACTTGGTGAGTCACACACATGGAGTACGCATCCGAGGGACGAGAGCCGAGGGAAGAAGACTCCAAGGGAAAGCCGGGGGAAGTGGACTTCAAAGGGCATACGTGAAGGATGGCATGGAGGCAAGCCGAGGGCTTGGTGCGCATCTGAGGGATGACAGTCAGTGGAAGAGGACTTCAAGGGGCAAGCCAAGGGAGTGAACTTGAAGGCATACGTGAAGGGTGGTCTTCGTAGTGAGGGAGAGTGAAAATGTAAGCTGGGCAGTCGACTGGGGATGGATCAGACGACTGCCAGCGAGGAACTCAAACTCACAGAAAGATCAGTCGACTGGTCCAGGACCAGTCGACTGATCAGGTCAAAAATCTAGCTATTGAGTTAGCCGTTAGCTAGCATTCTGGTGGGATCAGTCGACTTCCCTAGGGGCAGTCGACTGGTATCGGGTTGGACACCTTAAGGAGTTGTCCTCTACTCTATTTAAAGGGAGACTTTTGAGCAGGTCAAGGTTGCGGTTCTGGTATGTAGAATTGTGTCCCAAGTGCTCAAAATCTCCAGCTCTTCCTCTCATTTTTGTTTCAACTTTGTAAAGAGGAAGAGTGCCATTTATGAAGGTTTCTCCACCTTGAAGGAGACATTCATAGTGGAGCTCATGCGTGTGGTGTGGATCCTTGGACTAGTCACCTCTTTGAGGTGGATACCAAGTAAATCAGGGGGTTAGCATTATTTTTACTATTTTTATTGATTTTAATTTGTGTTTAGCTAACATCTTTGTAGACAAAATCGAAAGAAAACTATTCACCCCTCCCTCTAGCTAGACGCCCCGATCCTAACACTATCTCTATAGATCTTGATGCCTAGGATATAGGCTGCTTCACTTAAGTCTTTCATTGAGAAACAATTCCTTAGCCATGTCTTCGCAGACTGTAGTGAAAGGATATCATTTCCAATGAGGAGTATGCCATCCACATACAAGATCAGGAAGATAACTGTGCTCCCACTAACCCTCTTGTAGATACAGGGTTCATCTTCATTGTTGATGAAACCAAATGCTTTGATTGCATCATCGAATCAAAGATTCCAGCTTCGAGAAGCTTGCTTTAGCCCTTAAATAGACCTTTGCAACTTACATACCTTTTCAGAATGTTTTAAATCTACTAAACCCTCAGGTTGTGTCATGTACACATCCTCGAGTAGATTCCCATTTAGGAATGAAGTTTTTGCATCCATCTGCCAGATCTCGTAATCATGTTAAGCTACAATAGCAAACATGATCCGAATAGACTTAAGCATCGCAATTGGTGAAAAGGTTTCATCATAGTCGATACTATGAATCTGCTTGAACCCTTTAGCTACCAATCACCCTTTATAGGTATGCATAAGACCATCCATGTCAATCTTTCTCTTAAAGACCCACTTACACCCAATGGGTTTAATTCTCTCAGGTGGATTAACCAAAGTCCATACTTGGTTAATGTATATGAATTCCATTTCGGACTTCATGACCTCCAGCCATTTCTTAGAATCTAGGCTCATCATAGCTTCTTGATAGGATGTAGGCTTGTTCAACTCAACAAGCATAACGTCATCATGGTCAGATAAGAGAAATGAGTATCTCTCAGGCTAACGACGTATCCTATCAGATCTGCGAAGAGGTTGGTCTACTAGAACAGGTTGTTGCTCCACAACTTCTTGTACAACAATCTCATGATCCATAACACTTTGTGGTGTCTGTTCAATGTCCATCAAGGCCTCAGTACTATCTGCATCTTGAACTTCTTCAAGATAGATTTTACTCCCACTATTTCTTCAAGAAATAAACTCTCTTTCAAGAAAAACGTCATTTCTAGCGATAAACACTTTGCCTAGTGTGGGATTGTAGAAGTAATATCCCTTCGTTTCCTTGGGGTATACTACGAAATAACACTTATCAGATTTGGGTCCAAGTTTATCTAAGACTTGACGTCGAATGTAAGCCTCACAACCCCAAATCCTCATAGAAGACGTCGTGGGACTCTTTCCAGTCCATATCGTATATAGTGTCTTTATGATGAACTTTGATGGAGCTCGGTTAAGTGTGAAAAGAGTCGTCTCTAGAGCGAATCCCCAGAAGGAAGTAGGAAGATTTGTTTGACTCATCATCGATTGTATCATATCTTATAGAGTACGATTTATCCGCTCAGATACACCATTCCATTGTGGTGTTCCAGGTGGAGTGAGTTGGGATATGATCCCACACTCTTCTAGATGGTCACGAAACTCTTGGCTAAGGTATTCACCACCTTGATCTGATCAAAGCATCTTTATACTCTTGCCAAGTTGGTTTTATACTTCACTCTTGAATTCTTTGAACTTTTCAAAGGATTCCGACTTGTGTTTCATGAGATACAGCCGAATCTACTGACATCATCAATGAAAGTGATGAAGTATTGATAGTCTCCTCTAGCTGCGACATTGAAAGGGCCACATACATTAGTATGTATGTGTTCTAACAAGTCTATCGCTCTATCACCGTGTCCACTAAATGGAGTCTTAGTCATCTTGCCTAGAAGACAAGATTCACATATCTCATATGATTCAAAATCAAATAAGTCCAGTAATCCATTTTTATGGAGCTGGGATATGCGACTCTCATTTGTATGACCTAAACAACAATGTCTGAGATACATTTGGTTCAAATCATTTAGTTTGAACTGTTTAGTATTTATGTCATAGATTGGGTTCTCTAAGTCTAGAACATAGAGTCCATTCATAAGTGGTGCATTACAATAGAACATGTCATTTAACATTATAGAACAACATTTGTCCTTTATGATAAATGAAAAGACTTTCATGTCCAAACAAGATATAGAAATTATGTTCGTAGTTAGTATAGGTACATAAAAGCACTCCTTAGTTCTAAGATAAGCCCAGTGTACAAAGACAAGGAATATGTGTCTACAGCTATAACAGCAACTCTTGCGTCATTGTCTACTCGTAAATCCACTTCGCCCTTTGTCAACGATCTAGCTCTTCGAAGGCCCTGCACAATAGTATAATGTGAGATGCGCAACCGGTATCTAATACCTAAGATGAAGAAATAGATAGATTGACTTCTATAACAAAAATACCTGAGGCAGAAATCTCACTTCTTTTCTTCTTTACTTCTTATAATTTGTATACTTTCTTTGCATGTAATTGATTAGACCTAAGTTAAGTAAATCCTTTATTCAAATTTTAAAGCTTACACCTTCCATTAAGATAGTAGGAACTAGAGTTTGATTTAAAGTTTGAGTTGTTGTACTCACTCTAAGCCTAATTTGAAATTAGGCATGTTCAGACCATTGAGAAAAGATCTCGTGATTATGTTATATTTGAGAGAATTCTAAGGCAATCACCTTATATATTATATTATTTATTGGATAAATAAAATTTCTTATTTCGGTGTATATTCTTTATGTATATGATATTGATCTTAAACTCAATTAATAAAGTCCATAATATAATACATAGCATGAGAGAAATTATAATTGGATCAGAATTAGTAGGTATCTCTCCATGTGTAATTATGTACGTATTAAAATATTTCGTAGTCGATGAATTGATAAGATTGAACATTATCAATTCTGTAAGACTATCATATGTTATGCTCTTTGGTTTATCCATGTAGTTGTTCCTCGCTAGCTGAAAATATTGAGATGTTAAGAGTTAACATACGGTGTTGGTTAAGGGTAACTAGTTTATTAGAAGTGACATGGTATGAGACTTCATGTAGTTGTCTACATGTTAATGAAGATCTCATTGCAGCTCGAGTACAAGTTTCTTTAAACTTGTGGTATTTAAGTTATTTTGGTCATGAAGATTTATACATTGACATTTTAACAAATATCTCCTAGGCGGCATAAGTCTAGGATGCTTGGATAAAAGTAAATATGCCTGAAAGTGTTTGAATAACTCATAGAGAATTTACTACCCCTTTTATAAGGAGACGTATACCTTATGACCTCCTATCTGTTGGGACCGGGTGCATGTTGACAAGGATACGAGTTCGTAAAATTTTAAATTTTTACGTGCAGCGGAAGAATTTGCATAAAATAATTTCCTAAATTATTTTAACTTCGTATCTAGCATGCAACCTTATGGTGTGTTGACATAATTATAAAATAAAACTTTGCGAAAAAGTAAACTAATTTACTTTATACCTTTCGTAACTCGAAGAAAGGGACGAGATCCAACCGTAGCGTCCCTTGGAAGCTCCGCCTCTATTCGCGTCCACGTCGAGTTCTCTTCGGGATGACTTCGCAAAGTCACGAGTTTTGTGCCGACGAGAACTACTAGATTCTCTAAAGGCACAACAATGAAGAACAAGACAATAAATAGGAAACTAACCACCAAGAAACGGAATCGAATTCCGAGAGGGAAGGAGATGAGATCTGCTTCTTCTTCTTCTTGGTTGGCTTCTCCTTCTTCTTGATAGCTCACGGCAACCAAGAGGGGAGGAGGGGTTTGCGCCGGCCCTAGATGGAGGAAGGTGCTTCAAGGGGCGCCGGCCCTAGAAGCTTCAATGTGGGCGCCGGCCCTAGGTGGGGAGAAGGGAAGGAGAAGATAAAAGAGAGAGAGAGAGGGAGCTCTATATCGATTAAGAAATCAAAGCTTGCCTTTGGTTTCTTTTATAGTGGCCTTTCCCTCGCCAAGTCTCCTCTTAACGGAATTAACGGAATTAGTCATCATAAGAAATTTATCCTATAAATTCTCTTATGAATTATTCCGTTTAAACCAAGTTTTATTATAACTAACTTTATAATAAAACTAATTAGTTATCATAAGAAATTTATCCTATAAATTCTCTTATGAATTATTCCGTTTAAACCAAGTTTTATTATAACTAACTTTATAATAAAACTAATTAGTTATCATAAGAAATTTATCCTATAAATTCTCTTATGAATTACCAATTTTTATTATAACTAACTTTATAATAAAACTAATTAATCTCTCCTTTTATTATGGAATAAATTTTTATAAGAAATTTATAAACTTTCTTATTATGGAAAAATTAATTCATAATTGATTTTATAAAATTAAAATAAACCATTCCATGGATCATTTTAATTTCCATAAAAAGAATAAATTTCTATAAATTTATTTATATAAATTTCTTTTCACAAATTTATTTATCCATAATTTATAAAACAAATCGCACTAGATTTATTTTATTAATTAAACCAATTAAATTGGTTTCTTCCCTTTAATGTGGCCGGCCACAACAAAGAGGTTTGGCACCCTCTTTGGCCGGCCAAACCAACCCGAACCGATCGCGAATTAAACTCATTTAATTCGCCCAATAAGCCTTCAAAAGACTTAGCCATTTTAGCTTCCATTGCGCCTCTGATAAATTCAGATTCGATTTATTTCTCTTGATCGAAAAATCCAATTTTCAACTCGTTTTAAATCCCTCGGATTACTCGTAGTGCGTGTGACTAAATAGGCTTTCGATTTATGTTGGCCGTCTATAATCAACAAATTATAGAACGATCATGAGTGGCACCTAGTAGTACATCATGACCCCCAATTAATCGAAAGATCAACGGTTGACCTCAGAAGTAATTCTGAAACCCTTCAGCAGCTCTAATGAATTCGTGCCCCATTCCCTTCACCATCTTATACCCACTTGGTTCAGGACACGGTCTATTTGTGTCAGTCCCCACTAGGCTGACTACGTCACACCTAGCCCAAGTAATGTCTTTCTCGTCCTTTGGATTTCTAATTACTCTCATGTATTTTAGAGACTCGCACTCCAAACATGATATACTCTGGCCAGAGGTTTTGAGTAACAATCCGACGATAGGCCTAGGTATACATCTCCTCGCAAGGAGTGGTGAATCCTTTGTAGGCTGTTCAAACATCTTCGGGCACTTCGGCTTATACCCAATCATCCTGGGTCCACACCTCCTTGGAGATGCTTGCTTAAGATGTTAAAGTATAAGTTTCCATGACCAAGATGACTTGAACACCGTAAGTCAAAGGAACATCGCACTTAAGCTGCAATAAGAACTTCAGTGACATATCTATATAGATAACCATATGAATTCTTACAGCTAGTCACTCCAATGAACTAGTTCCCTTAACTAGCATCCATGTTTATCTCCGGACATCCCAATGTCACCAGCCAGTGAGAATCAGCTGATTAGAGAATAACTCATGCTAGTCTCAACAGAATTGATAGTGTCCATATTTATCAATTCATCGACTAGGGATATTTTCAATACTTCACATTTGCACATTTAGAGATAATCACTAGTTGTGATCCCATCAAAAATTCTCTTATGCTGTGAGTTGTATTGCGGACATTCAGTAGATGAGTTTAAGATCCCAATCAAATACAAACATGTATACTCAAATAGTGAATTATCATTTATTAAAATAAATATTTACAATCATAAGGCGATTGCCTTAGGACACTTCTCTCATACACTAACAAACTCCCACTTGGCCTAATGCCAATCACTACGGTATCCAATACCACAAGCTCTAACATGACCCTCAAACTTGCTCTGAGGCAAGGCCTTTGTTAAAGGATCCGCTAAATTCCTTTCAGTGGGAATTTTCTCAATTTGTATATCATTCCTACTTATAATCTCTCTGATCAGATGATAGCGGCGAAGCACGTGTTTGGATCGCTGATGAGACCTTGGTTCCTTTGCTTGTGCAATAGCTCCATTGTTGTCGCAGTAAACCGGCACTGCATCATCAATGGTTGGAACCACGCCAAGTTCGGAGACGAACTTCTTGATCCAGACTGCTTCCTTTGCTGCTTCCGAAGCTGCGATATATTCCGCTTCCGTGGTGGAATCCGCTACGGTGTCTTGTTTGGAACTTTTCCAACTTACTGCGCCTCCATTCAAAATAAATACGTATCCGGACTGAGATTTGGAGTCATCCTTATCTGTCTGGAAACTGGCATCTGTATACCCACGTATTACCATATCTCCTTCTCCATATATTAGGAACACATCCTTAGTTCTTCTTAAGTACTTAAGGATTGTCTTAACAGCCGCCCAATGATCCATTCCTGGATCCGACTGGTATCTGCTTGTGACGCTCAAAGCATACGATACATCGGGCCTTGTACATAACATAGCATACATGATAGATCCTATCGCGGATGCATATGGAATCTTATTCATGCAAATCCTCTCGTCTTCTGTGCGCGGACACATAGACTTTGAAAGGTTGATCCCATGCCTGATGGGAAGGTAACCTTTCTTGGATTCCGACATGCTAAACCTTTTTAGCACTCGGTCTATATATGTAGACTGCGAAAGACCAAGCAACCGTTTTGATCTATCTCTATAGATTCTAATCCCAAGGATATAGGTTGCTTCTCCCAGGTCTTTCATGGAGAAAGTTTTGGACAATCAAATTTTAACTGTTTGTAAGACTGATATAACGTTTCCTATAAGTAAGATGTCATCGACATATAATACTAGGAATACGACTGCACTCCCACTAACCTTCTTGTACACACAAGGTTCGTCTGGATTTTGTGAGAAATCAAACTTTTTGATTGTCTCATGAAAATGGATGTTCCAGCTCCTAGATGCTTGCTTCAGTCCATATATGGATCATCAAAGCTTGCATACTTTGGTTTTATCAACCGATGTGAAACCTTCGGGTTGTATCATGTATACATCCTCAAGCAGGTTTCCGTTAAGGAAAGCTGTTTTCACATCCATTTGCCATATCACATAATCATAATGAGCTGCTATGGCTAGGAGCATCCGAATGGATTTAAGCATAGCTACTGGCGAATAGGTTTCGTCATAATCAATTCCTTGCTTCTGACGATATCCTTTTGCCACTAATCTAGCCTTAAAGGTAACTACATTACCTTCCATGTCGGTTTTCTTCTTGAAAATCCACTTGCACCCTATGGGTTTTATCCCTTCAGGTGGGTTAACCAAGTTCTATACTTGGTTTTCGTACATGGAATCCATTTCCAACTTCATGGCCTCAAGTCATTTGTCCCTTTCTGAACTTTTCAGAACATCTTCATAACTGATAGGTTCGTCATCGCTTATGAGTAACACGTCATTCGATTCACTTACGAGAAATCCGTATCTCTCTAGAATATTGCGTGTCCTATCAGATCTACGAAGAGGTGGTGTAGTTTTAGGTTCAACTGATAGCTCATCATTATGAGGTATTGGTTGTGGGTCTAGACTAGGTGTCTCTGTAATGTCTATTGGAGTTTCTTGAACTTCATCAAGTTCAATGCCACTCCCACTGTTTTCTTGTAAAAGAAATTCTTTTTCCAGAAATACAGCATGCCTTGAAACAAACACCTTTTGTTCCAAGGGATGATAGAATTGGTAACCCTTCGTTTCCTTAGGGTATCCAATAAATAGACATTTATCAGACTTAGCATCCAATTTGTCTGATACAATCCGCTTCACATAAGCAGGACAACCCCATATCTTAAGGTGAGTTAAGTGGGGTTTCTTACTATTCCATGTCTCATATGGAGTAGTAGAGACTACCTTGGTCGGGACTCTGTTTAGCAAGTAAACAGCTGTCTTAAGTGCATAGCCCCAAAAGGATTTTGGAAGAGTTGCATGATTCATCATCGACCTAACCATGTCCATCAAGGTTCGGTTGCGCCTCTCAGATACACCATTATGCTGTGGTGTATACGGCGGNCCGGAGGAAAACCGGTCTTCGCTTGTCGACAGGATCATTTGGCAATGGTTATCAGTGGTTGATGTTCTATGCTGGGCTTTGGTGAGAATTTTGACAAGCTTGAAAACACACTGTGAACTGCTGTTAAGAGCCAAATCCTGCTGCCAAGACAGTGCTTCTATGGAAGATGTTAGGCTGGTTGTAAGCGTGCCAAACGTCTCAAACGTGCCAAGCGGAGCAGAACTGAATTTTCCGTTTCTCACTGTGATGATATGGAGGATGGGTTATTATTGGAATCCTGGATTTGCTGCTACTTTGATTGGATTTCTTTTTCTGACAGATTCCCTAATCAAACAGATTTTCCCTTGATGGATGCGAGGAAAACCATGAAAATTTATCTAGGGTTTGTAAGGGCTGATAATTTTTTGTCTAAGGTGCTGTACCAACTGAGTCGCGCATGGGAAAATGAGGTTCCACACTTGGTGCTCAGCGGTTTGGATGACTGGTGGGAGTCCGAAAGCAGTGGGATTTCATGGGAATACCTATCTTGGCTTTGACTGTAGCATGGCGTGCCAAGTAGCTGGGAGCGTGCCAAGGAAGCTGATTTAGCTGTAACCACTTCAGATTTTAATGCTGCTGTTCCCTGATTTGTATCTGAAAGGCATAACAGTATTAGTGAAATTGGGCTTCCTGCAACCACTTCAAGAACTGATGGTTTGCAAGAAGTGCAGAATTTTGTCTCTTGGAGCAGTTTGGCTGTGTCTGAAGTGTCCTTTTGGTACCAAGTGTGGGTTTGTGGCCTTCCTATTTCTGCTGGCCAAGCGTGACAAGGGAGTAGGTTTTAAGCTTGACTGACTGAATTCATTGTGAAGTTATGGAGGATGGGTTGACATTGGTTGTCTGGAATGATAAAGATGCTGTTCCTATGGTTGTATTTCGGACTCTGGAATTATAAAGATGGGAGGTTAGATGCTGTGGAGGTGATGCTGATTCTCAATTTACAGATTTGCAGAGTTTACAACTATATTCTTAGGGATCACAGATTGCAGGTTTTAATATGAAGCTGAAATGTTGTAATCTGCTCAGATCATGGTTTTTTCTGGACTACTACTGACAGATGGCCCCACAGTGTGCCAAACGTGCCAAAAAAGCTGATAAATCATAATCTGAATTGTTTGCTGATTGTAATTGCTGCCTTATTTGCTGATCAGTTCAGACAATCAGGGGTTTTTCTGGTTTTATTTGCTGGTTGGGTGCTCTCCTGCACATAATACGGACTGATGGGTGGAGGGGCTGATTTTTTCAGAATTCAGCTGCAGATTGGAGGTCTTTGAAAGGTGGCCCGGTGAGTGTACTGGAGTGTGCCTAGAACCAGACCTGACAAGGGATCCCTGACTTTCTATTGTTTGGTGTAATGAATTCTGCCATGAATGTTTTGTGGAGGGAAGGATATGGATTGTATGGACGGTGAATGGGTCCACCGTAAATGACCCATCTAGTCCGTAGCAAATGGCTACGGTAAAGACATCCCAAATCGGTTGATGGCTGAGGCTTTGCCCAAAAGCCTAGAAGGGTGCATAGATCCACCATAGATCTATCTAGTCCGTAGTAACGGCTACGGTAAAGACGCATCAAATCCGTTTTTGGCTGGTCACTTGCCTAAAGTGAACATCGGGTGTGCAAATCTGGTTTCCTACAGGGCGGGGGAAAGCGTTGAGATAGCATATTCAGATGGTTGTTACATGGAAGCGATGGATCCATATAATTTCTTCCAAGAGAAGTAAATGCCTGCCAGAGAGCAAGAGCCAAAGCAAGAGCAAAGGGCAAATATTCGAGGGATGCTTGAAGACTGCTAGAAAGCAAGAGGGAAAGGGACGCTGATGGAGATTGATTCTAACATTAGATTTGAATTAATAAAAACCGGCTGATAATTGTATAGATTCATATAGATAGTCGGTGTTTATATATTCTTCGCTTTACTTGTAAATTATTTTGAGTTACTGTATTCTATATTAGAAGGTCAGGTCTGGCCCCCCCTTCTAATATGGATTTTCTTTTCAGGAATAAGATATTCCTTTTCGAAAAAAAAACAAAATATGCTAGGGAAATTATAAAGAAATTTGGATAAGAAAATGCTAAAGTAGCATCTACCCCCATTGGAACAAATGTCAAGATGGATAGTGATCTTGAAGGGAATGTAGTAGATCCAAAATAATATAGGAGCATGATTGGTAGTTTGTTGTATCTCACCGCTAGTAGACCGGATATACTATTTGCGGTAAGAATTTATGCAAGGTATCAATCTTGTGCCAAAGAGTCTCACTTAGTAGTTATAAAAAGAATTTTAAGGTATATTAAGGGTACTCTTAATATCGGTCTTTGGTACCGTAGATCTTCGAATATTGATTTATTTGGGTACACCGACTCTGATTATGTATGTTACAAATTGGATAGAAAGAGTACTAGTGGTGGTTGTCAATTTCTTGGATCATCCCTAGTTAGTTGGAGTAATAAAAAACAACCATGTGTTGCCTTATCAACAACCGAGGCCGAATATGTAGCAATGGGTGGTTGTATAGCTCAATTACTTTGGATCATGCATACCTTAGAGGATTATGAGTTTCATTACTCCAAGGTCAAAGTATTGTGTGATAATGTGAGCACTATTAATTTGACTAAAAATCTGGTACATAATTCTAGGATAAAACACATTGAAGTGAAGCATCACTTCATCATGTGGCAAGGGGTAACATTGAATTACATTATGTTGAATCAAAGTCCAACCTTGCCGACATATTTACCAATGTAAGATGTGTATACTGAAAGACATGACTTTTATTATATGAACATCATTTATGAAAAGAGAATCACACTACACTAAGTGTTTGTTTATAATAGAACATACACGAAGTCCCAATGCTTTGCAATATTGTAGATAACATGGCGTGTGGTGTCACACGGAAGATCATGTTATCAGTACCTTACTTAGCATAAATAGAGGCTCACTGAAGGATCGATGTAGGCGTGCAGAGGGGAGGGGGGGTGAATGCACTTTCGTGGATCATTTTGTCCACTACAAAGATGTTAGTGCAATGAAAATAATATGCAAAAGAAATAACAATGCTAACAGAGTTCTTTTACTTGGTATCCACCCAGATGGGTGACTAATCCAAGGATCCATGCTACGAGCACCACTTTTCACTTTCGAAAAGTCTCCTTGAGGTGGAGAAACCTTTACAGCAAAAAGCTTCCTCTTTACAGATGCAGAAATGTGATGGAGGAAGCAAACATCACTCTACAATTGGGCAGCACTTCGTTACTGTACGGAACTGTATATACAAGTGTAACGAGGAGCTCCTTTTATAGGTGAAAAGGACAGATTCGCAGTCTGTCTAGTCTCGTACCAGTCGACTGCCCCGTCGATTGCCCCGAGGGCAGTCGACTGGCCCGGCATTAAATGCCGGCCAACGGCTAGTTTTGGAGTATACCAGTCAACTGCCCCAAGGCCAGTCGACTGATCCAAAGCTGCAAACTTACTGTGGATTTTGGCAGTCGACTGCCTCCAGGCCAGTCGACTGCCCTGCCTCTCAGCTCAGCTCCAGCCACTCCAAACCTTCTCCTTCGCGTGTGCCTTCAGGTCTTCTCCTTTGGCTCACCCCTTGAAGTCCCCTTCCTCAGGCTATCGTCCCTCGGATGCGCACGCAAGCCTTCCCTTGGCTTGCCTCCATGCCACCCTTCACGTGTGCCCTTTGAAGTCCACTTCCCGGCTTGCCCTTGGAGCTCTCCTCCCTCAGCTCTCGTCCCTCGGATAGGTCAACCAAGTGTGATTCTCCAAGTCCTGCAAACTCAATCACACGAATCAAATACAACATAACACTCTAACTTTAAACCTATTCGTCCACACATCAAAACCATGATCTTCCAATCATTTAAGGGTCGATTGCCTCAACAATCTCCCCCTTTTTGATGTGTGGCAATATGTTTAAGTTAGAGATAAATAGAAGTAGCAAAAGCAACAACCAATAGATAACAATTGAAAAAGTATAAGACATAGTAACCCTAAGAGGCAACCTCCCCCTTAATCTATGTCTTCTCCCCATTTTCAATTCTAATCTAAATCCAAGTTAAGTTTCCACTTAACCACAGCAATGTTAAAATATAAGACATATCATAACCTAAGAGGTACTTCCCCCTTAATCCATGTCTTCTCCCGAATTTTAACCTTTCAAGGTCTAAGTTGGACAAAATACCTAAAATCATCTATTTTAAGTCAAAATTCTAACTTAATCCATCCATTCTCCCCCTTTGACACCATCAAAATGATTGCCTCAAGCTACCAAAACCCACGACATCAAATAAAAGAATTATTGTTTTCTGAAATTTTTTACAGCTGCTGAAAAATAGGCTTGCCAGTCGACTGCCCATAGGGCAGTTGACTGATACTCTATCAATCTGATTTTTCAGGTTTTCTGTCGAATTTCAGAAACTCCTAGAAAATTCCAGAAAATCCCAAAAATTATAAAATTTTGCATACATGTTTGAAATGTTATACTCTATCAGGGGAAAATATTAAACCATATAAAATTTCAAACATGCATGACTTTTGATAAAAACTCAAGAATTTTGAAAACAACTACATTTTGTATCAACCTTTGAAACCAATTTGGCAAATATATAACTTTTAAAAGCATGGCACAGTATGTGGAACATAAAATGGTTTTCAAAGTTATAAAATGTCCAACTATGATTTTTAACAAGGTGTCTATTGATTAAACACTTGCCTCCCCCATAGTTGGTCTAGTTTTGATATTTTGATACTTTTAATGGTTCAACAATGTGCCACAAGCACAAGTGAGCCAAATGTATCACCCTAATGGATCAAGCACCCTTTTTCAAAGCTAATGTTTCCAAGTTCATCCTATACCTCCACAAAACACATTCCAAGGCCTCTTCTTAAGGATGTAAACTCCGATTCGGGAAGAGGCTTGGTAAAGATGTCGGCTAGGTTCGACTTTGATTCAACATAGTGTAGTTCTATGTCTCCCCTTGCCACATGGTCTCTAATGAAGTGATGTTTCACTTCAATGTGTTTTGTTCTAGAATGGTGAACCGGATTTTTTGTTAAATTGATTGTGCTTACATTATCACACAAGACTTTGACCTTGGTGTAATGTAGCTCATAGTCCTCTAAGGTGTGCATGATCCAAAGGAGTTGGGAAACACATTCACCCATTGCCACATATTCTGCCTCCGTTGTTGATAGGGCAACGCATGGTTGTTTCCTACTACTCCATCTAACTAAAGAAGACCCAAGGAATTGACACCCTCCACTTATACTCTTCCTATTTAACTTATACCCCGCATAATCTGAGTCGGTGTATCCAATTAGATCAACACTAGGGGTTCTAGGATACCAAAGTCCGAAATTGAGGGTACCTTTCACATACCTTAGTATCCTCTTGACTACTACCAAATGAGACTCTTTGGCACAAGATTGGTACCTTGCACACATACCTACCGCAAAAAGTATGTCGGGTCTACTAGCGGTTAGGTATAGGAGGTTACCAATCATGCTCCTATATTGTTTAGGGTCTACCATTTTCCCTTCAATGTCACTATCCATTTTCACATTAGTTCCTATGGGTGTAGATGCTTCCTTAGCATTTTCTAAACCAAATTTCATTAACATCTCCTTAGCATATTTGGTTTGAAATACATGTGTACCTTCATTCGTTTGCTTAACATGAAGGCCTAAGAAAAAGGTTAACTCTCCTACAAGACTCATCTCAAATTCATCATCCATACATTTGATGAATTCTTGTAAGAAGTCATTATTTGTTGACCCAAAGATGATATCGTCTACATAGACTTGGGCAACAAATAGGTCTTTATTCTTAGATTTTAGGAACAATGTAGGGTCAATTGTTCCTCTTCTAAACCCCTTAGACACTAGAAATGAGGAAAACCTCTCATACCAAGCCCGGGGAGCTTGTTTCAATCCATATAAGGCTTTCCTTAACTTGAATACATGTCTTGGATAGTTGGGGTTCTTAAACCCGGGGAGTTGTTCTACATAGGCTTCTTCCTTAATGATTCCATTTAGAAATGCCGACTTCACATCCATTTGGTGAAGTGTGAAACCCATGTGAGCGACATAGGCTAGTAGAATTCTAATTGATTCTAACCTAGCTACGGGGGCATAGGTCTCATCATAATCTAATCCCTCAACTTGGTTAAACCCCCTAGCTACCAATCTAGCCTTGTTCCTAGTGATTTTACCTTGGTCATCTAGTTTGTTCCTAAAGACCCATCTAGTGGTTACAATGGTACTATCAGTGGGCCTAGGAACTAACTTCCAAACTTCACTCCTCTCAAATTGGTTTAGCTCTTCTTGCATGGCCAAAACCCAATCAACATCTCCCAATGCTTCATCAATGGTTTTGGGTTCTAATTGGGAGATTAGAGCTATTTGACTCGTTTGGTCCCTAAAGTATGATCTAGTCCTTACTCCTTGAGTGACATCACCCACAATTTGGTCAATAGGATGATCATGGTGATGTCTCAAGGGCCTAGAGGTTGTAGGTTCATTTACTCCTTCTTCCTCATCCTCTAGGGTTCTTCTTACTCCCCCTTGATCATTGCCCTCCAAATGTAGGTCTTGAATTCTTTGGACAAGGGGTTGGACCTCTTCTATATCCTTATCAATAGAAGCCTTTCTAGGGTAGGTACTAGTGGTTTCATCAAATTTGACATTAGAAGACTCCTCAATCCCTTTTGTCCTCTTGTTGTACACTCTATAGCCCCTACTAGTCAATGAGTACCCTACTAGAATTCCTTCATCGGCTTTTGACTCAAATTTTCTTAGGTCGTCTTTTGTGTTAAAGATGTAAATTTTACATTCAAAGACCCTAAAATAGTGGACTTGGGGTACCCTTCCATTCCAAAGTTCAAAGGGTGTTTTTCCTAGAAACCTATGTACCAACATCCGGTTTTGGATATAGCAAGCGATGTTAACCGCTTCGGCCCAAAAGTAGCTAGGAAGAGAGTATGCATTAAGTATAGTCCTAGCAGCTTCTTGTAGGGCTCGGTTTTTCCTCTAAACTACCCCATTTTGTTGAGGAGTCCTTGGGCATGAAAACTCATGCTTGTACCCATTTTCAACACAAAATTGTGTGAAGCTAGCGTTTTGGAACTCCCCACCGTGGTCAGTCCTAATTCAGTTTATTTTGATGTTCTTTTCGTTTTCTACCCTTTTACTAAATCCTATAAAGATATCTAGGATGTCATCCTTATGTTTCAAGAAATAGACCCAAGTAAACCTAGAAAAGTCATCTACTATCACTAAGCAATACTTACTCCCTACAAGTGATGGAGTACTATGGCAATCAAACAAGTCTATATGCAAGAGTTCTAAAGGTAATGAGGTGGTAATTAGAGTTTTACCTTTGTATGATGCTTTTGACTGCTTACTCTCTTGGCATGCATCACACATCTTGTTCTTTTCATATTTGATCATTGGGAGCCCCTTCACCAATTCTTCTTTGGCCACTCTTGCAATGTTCCTCATGTTGACGTGTCCAAGTCTTCGGTGCCATAACCACCCTTCTTCTTCTTTAGACATGAGACACTTAACAACATTGTTAGTAGCATAAGATAGATCAAGATAATATAAGTTTGCTTCTCTAAACCCTTCTAATATGATAGTGTTCGATTCATTTTGCCTTATTACACATTTCTTAGCATGAAATTCAACTCTAAAACCGGCATCATATAGTTGACTCACACTTAATAAATTAAACTTCATATCCTTAATTAAAAGTACTTTATGAATCGAAATAGTGGGAGATACCTCAATTGTGCCCCTACCAATGATCCTTAACTTTCCACTGTTCCCAAAAGAGACAGTCCCTTCTCATAGATAGCTAATAGTGGTGAACTTGCTCACATCCCCGGTCATGTGTCTTGAGCATCCACTATCTACTATCCACAAAGTTGGGGCCTCCTTCACCTTTACCTAGACAACATGGAAAACATGCTCTTTTGGTACCCATATCTTTGATCCATAAGCATCATTTAAAAATTTCTTAGGTACTCATGCCTTCTTTGTGGTTCCCTTTGCTCCTAGTCTCCTAGATGCACCAATCCTACCGATAAGTGAGATAAATGCTACTTCCTTAGTCTATAACCCAATCCGGCCTTGTTATATACAACCCTTTGACTGTTGATGATCATATCAAGGTTACTTGATCCTACTTGGAATTTCCTAAGGGCCTTTGTGAGGTCATCTACTTGTTTCCTTAAAACCTTATTTTCATTTTCAATATGTGAAACATGTGAAGAGGTAGAGCTAGCATGCAAATCTTTAAGTTTAATAGATTCTACTCTAAGCATGACAATTTCTTCCTTAAGATCCATAATTCTACTTCTAGCCTTAGCTAAATCCATGTTCGTGCTAGAAATTATTTTCACTAAGGTAGAGGAGGGTAAGTGGTATACCTCACTTACCGAAGCTTCTGACTCTGATGATGATGAAGTGGAGGAGCTCTCATCTTCACTACTTGAGCTTCGTTCATCGTCTGATGAGTCTGATCCATCTTGTGCCATAAGAGCGAAGTGGGAGACTTGCTCTTCTTCTTCCTCTGAGGATGAGGGATCATCCCAAGTCGCCTTGAGGTTCGTGGCACTCTTCTCCTTTCCCTTTGATGTCTTCTTGTCACTCTTCTTCTTCTCTTCCTTCTTGTCCTCCCTTTTCTTCAACTGGGGACACTCGTTCTTCATGTGTCCCTCTTGATGACAGTTGTAGCAAATTATCTCCTTGGCCTTACCCTTACCTTTGGCCCCTTTCCTAGCATATGATTTGTTAGAAAAACTTTTAAATGTTTTACGAAATTTCCTTACCATAAAGGCCTCTTGGTCACTGTCCATAGAGGCACTTGACTCCTCTGAGTCCGAGGATGATGAGTAGATCACCTTCTTCTTCTCCTTTCTCCTCTTCTTCTCCTTTTCTGCAACAAAAGCAATACCTTTCTCTTTTGCCGAAATGTTAGCTTTCTCGTGCAGTTCAAATTCACAAAATAGATCGTTTAATTTAACTAAAGATAAGTCCCTCGATACCTTGTAAGCATCAACCATGGATGCCCACAGGGTGGTTCTCGGGAAGGCTTGTAAGACATACCTGACGATGTCTCGATTTTCGATTTTCTCTCCAATTATATGGAGCTCGTTGATCACTTCCTTTACCCTTCCATGCAGCTGACTGACTGTCTTGTTGCTCTTCATGGAGAGGGATTGCAGTTGGGCCACCAACAAGTTCTTCTTCGCTCTTCTGGACTCGTTTGACCCTTCGTTTAGTTCAACTAACTTGTCCCATAGCTCCTTCGAGCTCTTGAATGACCCCGCCTTATTCAGTTGCTCCTTTGAGAGCCCGCATTGCAGTGTGGTGGTGGCCTTAGCATTTGACTGCGCCCTTTTCA
Source organism: Boesenbergia rotunda (assembly GCA_024364735.1). Taxonomy (NCBI): domain Eukaryota; kingdom Viridiplantae; phylum Streptophyta; class Magnoliopsida; order Zingiberales; family Zingiberaceae; genus Boesenbergia; species Boesenbergia rotunda. The sequence continues at coordinate 161,945 of JAGFNQ010004812.1, forward strand.
TCACCTCCTTTGACCATGTTCTCATAGGTGTAGGATCTCATCATTCATCGACGGGAGCCTCGAAGCCATCTGCAACACTTATCCAGGTTTCTATGTCATTCATAAGATAGTACTACATTCTACCTTTCCAGTACGTGAAGTCGTTGCCATCGAAGAATGGTGGTCGTGCGGTGGAGTATCCCTCTTGAAACGCCATTAGAATTGCTCCGGTTGACTGTTAGATCTTCAGAAATGCACCGGCTCTGATACTAACTGAAGGATCGATGTAGGCGTGCAGAGGGGGGGGGTGAATGCACTTTCGCGGATCGTTTTGTTCTCTACAAAGATGTTAGCGCAGCGGAAATAATATGCAAAAGAAATAACAATGCTAACAGAGTTCTTTTACTTGGTATCCACCCAGATGGGTGACTAATCCAAGGATCCACGCTACGAGCACCACTTTTCACTATCGAAAAGTCTCCTTGAGGTGGAGAAACCTTTACAGCAAAAAGCTTCCTCTTTACAGATGCAGAAATGTGATGGAGGAAGCAAAGATCACTGTATAATTGGGTAGCACTTCGTTACTGTACGGAACTGTACATACACGTGTAACGAGGAGCTCCTTTTATAGGTGAAAAGGACAGATTCGCAGTCTGTCCAGTCACATACCAATCGACTGCCCCGAGGGCAGTCGACTGGCCCGACATTAAATGCCGGCCAACGACTAGCCAACGGCTAGCAAACAGCTAGCCAACGGCTAGTTTTGGGGTATACCAGTCGACTGCCCCAAGGCCAGTCAACTGATCCAAAGCTGCAAACTTTCTGTGGATTTTGGCAGTCGACTGCCTCCAGGCCAGTCGACTACCCTGCCTCCCAGCTCAGCTCTAGCCACTCCAAACCTTCTCCTTCACGTGTACCTTCAGGTCTGCTCCTTTGGCTCGCCCCTTGAAGTCCTCTTCCTCTAGCTATCGTCCCTCGGATGCGAACGCAAGCCTTTCCTTGGCTTGCCTCCATGCCACCCTTCACGTGTGCCCTTTGAAGTCCACTTCCCGGCTTTCCCTTGGAGCTCTCCTCCCTTGGCTCTCGTCCCTCGGATAGGTCCACCAAGTGTGATTCTCCAAGTCCTGCAAACTCAATCACACGAATCAAATACAACATAACACTCTAACTTTAAACCTATTCGCCCACACATCAAAACCATGATCTTCCAGTCATTTAAGGGCCGATTGCCTCAACACTCACAACCTAGATGGAATTGGACAACCCATCGGGATGATTGTAGTGTTGTTAGGTGTGGTTGGTCTTGACCATAGGATTATACTAGTGTGCTATGAGTACATTGAGCAGGACTGAAACCCGAGGTTATCCGATTTGTACTGATTGATAATTGGATAGAACCTCAGTTGTTATTATGGAGGACGATCCCTTAATCCCGAAATAATATCGAGCATATATTATTATTTATTATTTCTTTGATTTATCAAAGGGCGAGATTTATTCTGCTAGATCGACAGACTCCGTAAGTTGGAAAATAATATTAATAATATGATGTGTCGATGATTATTGACGAAATCCGTGTCCTGGTGAGTCAGGATGATGATGCCCCCTTGAAGAGGTCAAAAGGCTCATCGTGCCAAATCCTGCAGGTGGATTTGATCCGGCACGTTGATAAGGTTGAGTAGTACTAATTAAGGATCCTGAAGTTAATTAATTTAAATTGTTAGTAATTTAATTAATTAACGGGCATGCAGGATCTTAAACACGAGCGGATGGACGACTCGTAATATGCGGAGCCCATATGAAAATATGGGGGTTGGTGAGGTAAGTTCAATTAAAATCCTTTAGTGCAATGGATCTGGTTTGGATCCATTAGCGGCCAAGAACTAACTCCTCCTCTTGGTCCCTGCCTTAGCCCTATAAATACCCTATGAGATCAAGAAACCAAGCCAATGAATCAATCCTAGAACCAAGACCAAAAACCCTCTCCTCTCTCCCTCTCTCTCTCAGCGGCGCAACAAAGAAGAAGAGGAAGATCTCCTCGGTTCTTCTTCCCTCATCCACTAAACTCCGGCTGAGGCTTACAGAAGCAAGGTAGAGGAGTCCTCTACCTTGCGTGGTGCTCAGGGAGGTCGAGGGAGGCTCCGGAAGCTGGCTGTAGGCGGCGTAACCTAGGGTTGCGTCGGCGCCGCAAACTAGAGGAAGAGGAGGTTGTGTGGGCTTTTGTGGTTGAGAAGAAGGTTGTTTCTTACCTTCTTCTTCTTCTTCTTCATCTTCCTCTCAAGGTGTACTGCTGATCTGGACGGCTTGGAGCCGGCTCCGGTGGACGGCGGCCCAAAGGGAGGGGAAGAGGTGCCGGCGGCGCAAACCCTAGGGGCTAGGGTTTTCAGCCGGTTGAAGAAGTGGATTGTGTGGAGCTCTTGGTGATCTCGGATCACGGTAGATCGTCGCCCATACGACGTCCGCGAAGGGAGGGACATAAGGTAGAAGACCGTGAGGTGATCGGAAAGGTATAACCTTCCATACGCTCCTTTGTATTTCCTTATGTCGTGTATGTGCCATGTTAATATGTCTTGTCATTTTATGTGTTAGAATTTATTATTTTGATTGCAAAATATGTTTAATAAATTCTTAACTGGACCTCGACCATAAATACAAAAGTCGGCGATCAACTCGTCGCCTTTTTCACGGTCGAACGATCGAGCAAATTGCAAGGCCAATTTTGGTAATTGGCTAAGTTGCAATTTGGGTCGTTCGATACGGCACGAGACGGTCGATGGGAAACGGCTTTCTATTCGGATTAAATTTTTTAATCCGTAGGCATAGAGAGGTCTCTCGGATCGACTAGGTATTTGCTAGGGAAACTCGCCAAGCTATACCCCCAACAACCAAGCCTCTACCTGAAGCGGAGTTCACATCTTTAAGAAGAGGACTTGGTATGTGTTTTGTAGAAATATAAAGTTGGCCTTGGGGTAATGCAAAAAATAAGGTAGTGCATGAGATAGGTTGATACAAATAACTCACTTAGGTTTATGGCATATTGTTGGGTTGTTAAATGTATCACATTATTGAAAATAGACCAACTATGGGGAAAACAATTGTTTAATTAATGGACATCTTGATCAAATATCATAGTTGGACATTTCAAATAATTTGAAAATATTTCTGTGTTTTATTTATTATGACATAGGTTTGCAAAACATATGGTTTCATAACTAGGATGAAAGGTTGATACGAAACTGGAGGTTTTCAAAGGTTTTGAATTTTAGTCAAAAAGTCAAACATGTTTGGATTTTTCATGAAAGTATATTTTTCTATGTTAGAATACATCATAAGATTTGCAAAATTTCATTATTTTTCAAATTTTGTGGAATTTATAGTGCATTTCTAAATTTTGGCTCAGAAATCTGCAGTATTCAGGCTGAAGTGTATCAGTCGACTGCCCCCAGGGGGCAACCGACTGATCTTTCTGTGAATTTGCAGTAAGAAGGCACCAGTCGACTGATTACTATCTCAGTTGAGTGGTCCTTATAGTTTCTGATTTCTGGGATTTTAAGAAGGAAAATGTATCTCTATTTGATGCCAATGGTTATAGTTGTGTTGAGCAATCCTTTTGATGGTGTCAAAGGGGGAGAATTGAGAAGTTTAAGTTGGTTTTGTAACTTAACTTGTGGAAAATTAAAAATTATGTGGAGGACATAGGTTAAGGCGGAGGATGCATGTTTATGCTTCTTACTATGTCTTTAATTTTCAATTGATGTTATTGTTTTGCCTAATTTAAACATATTTCCACACATCAAAAAGGGGGAGATTGTTGGGGCAATTGACCCAAGTATGATTAAGTGGATCATGGGTTTTGATGTGTGTGTGTTTGAGTCATGCAGGACTTGGTGAATCACACATGAAATATGCATCCGAGAGGGGAGAGCTGAACGAAGAGGACTCGAAGGGAAAGCCGGGGAAGTAGATGTTGGGACCGGGTGCATGTTGACAAGGATACGGGTTCGTAAATTTTAAAATATTTACGTGCAGCGGAAGAATTAGCATAAATAATTTCTCTAATTATTTTTAACCACGTATCTAGCATGCGACCTTATGATGTGTGGACATGATCATAAATTAAAATTTTATGAAAAGTAAACTAATTTACTTAGTACCTCGCGTAACTCGAAGTAAGGGACGAGATCCAACCGTAGCGTCCCTTGGAAGCTCCACCTCTATTCGTGTCCACGCCGAGTTCTCTTCGGGATGACTTCGCAAAGCCATGAGTTTTGTACCAACGAGAACTACTAGATTCTCCAAAGACACAACTAGAATATCAAGAGAGAGATATGGAAACTAACCACCAAGTAACAGAATCAAGATTCCGTGAAGGGAGGAAGGAGACGCGACCCGCTTCGTCTTGGTGGTGGCTCACTGCTAGGGAAGGTGGCGCCGGCCCTAGAGGGAGAAAGTGGCGCTGGCCCTAGAGAGAGAAGGGGCGCCAGCCCTAGAGAGAGAAGGGCCGCCGGCCCTAGAGAGAGAGAGAATAAGGGAGAGAGAGAGAGAGTTTCTTAATCTCTTGATTAATTGTTCGAATTCAAGGCTTGCCTTTGGTTCCTTTATATAGTAGTCTCTCCATTGCCAAGTCTCCCTTTTAACGGAATTAACGGAATAAATTTTCATAAGAAATTTATCTTATAAATTTTCTTATGAATTTTTCCGTTATGCCAAGTTTTATTATAACTAACTTTATAATAAAACAAATCTCACCTTTTCTTATGGAATAAATTTTCACAAAAATTTATTATATAAATTTTTCTTATCATGGAAAATCAATTCATAATTGATTTTATAAAATAAAATAAAATAAACAAATCCATGGTTCATTTTAATTTCCATAAAAAGAATAAATTTATTATATAAATTTTTCTCATCATGGAAAAATCAATTCATAATTGATTTTATAAAATAAAATAAACCAATCCATGGTTCATTTTAATTTCCAAAAAAGAATAAATTTATTATATAAATTTTTCTTATCATGGAAAAATCAATTCATATTTGATTTTATAAAATAAAATAAACCAATCCATGGTTCATTTTAATTTCCATAAAAAGAATAAATTTATTATATAAATTTTTCTTATCATGGAAAAATTAATTCATAATTGATTTTATAAAACAAAATAAACCAATCCAAAGTTTATTTTAATTTCCATGAAAATAAATCTCTTTATATAAATTTCTTTATATATAAATTTCTTTATATAAATTTCTTTATATAAATTTATTTATCCATAATTTTATAAAACAAATCGCGCATGATTTATTTTATAATTTAAACCAAATAAATTGGTTTCTCTCCTTATGGCGGTCGGCCAAAACAAAGAGGGTGGGGACCGTCTTTAGCCGGCCAAACCAAGCCGCCTCCTCGCGAATTAAACTCATTTAATTCGCCCAATAAGCCTTCAAAAGACTTAGCCATTTTAAGCTTTCGATGCGCCTCTGATAAATTCAGATTCGACTTATTTCTCTTGATCGGAAAATCCAATTTTCAACTCGTTTTAAATCCCTCGGATTACTCGTAGTGCGTGTGACTAAATAGGCTTTCGATTTATGTTGGCCGTCTATAATTCATCAATTATAGAACGATCATGAGTCACACCTAGTAGTACATCATGATCCCCAATTAATCGAAAGATCAACCGTTGACCTCAGAAATTATTTTGAAACCCTTCAGCAGCTCTAATGAATCGTGCCTCATTCCCTTCACCATCTTATACCCACTTGGTTCAGGACATGGTCTATGTGTGTCAGTCCCCACTAGGCTGACTACGTCACACCTAGCCCAAGTAATGTCTTTCTCGTCCAACGGATTCTAATTACTCTCATGTTTCTGAGAGATTCATACTCGGAACATGTGATGCTCTGGCCAGAGGCTTCGAGTAACAATCCGACGATAGGCCTTGGGTATACGTCTCCTCACAAAGAGTGGTGAATCCTTTGTAGGCTGTTCAAACATCTTCGGGCATTTCGGCTTATACCCAATCATCCTGGGTCCACACCTCCTTGGAGATGCTTGCTTAAGATGCCAAAGTATAAGTCTTCATGACCAAGATGACTTGAACACTGCAAGTCAAAGGAACATCGCACTTAAGCTGCAGTAAGAACTTCATTGACATATCTATATGTAGATTACCATATGAAGTTTTACAGCTAGTCACTCCAATGAACTAGTTCCCTTAACTAGCATTCATGTTTATCTCTGGACATCCCAATGTCATCAGTTAGTGAGAATCAGCTGATTAGAGAATAACCCATGCTAGTCTCAACAGAATTGATAGTGTCCGTATTTATCAATTCATCGACCAGGGATATTTTCAATACTTCACAATTACACATGTAGAGATAATCACTAGTTGTGATTCCATCACAAATTCTCTCATGCTGTAAATTGTATTGCGGACTTTCAGTAAATGAGTTTAAGATCCCAATCAAATACACAAACATGTATACTCAAATAGTGAAATTTTCATTTATTAAAATAAATGTTTACAATCATAAGGCTATTGCCTTAGGACACTTCTCTCATATTACTAACAAACTCTCACTTGGCCTAATGCCAATCGCTACGGTATCCAATACCACAGGCTCTAACATGACCCTCAAACTTACTTTGAGGCAAGGCCTTAGTTAAAGGATCCGCTAAATTCCTTTTCAGTGGGAATTTTCTCAATTTGTATATCATTCCTACTTATAATCTCTCTGATCATATGATAGCGGCGAAGCACATGTTTGGATCGCTGATGAGACCTTGGTTCCTTTGCTTGTGCAATAGCTCCATTGTTGTCGCAATAAACCGGTATTGCTTCATCAATGGTTGGAACCTCACCAAGTTTTGAGACAAACTTCTTGATCCAGACTGCTTCCGTGGTAGAATCCGCTACGGTGTCTTGTTTGGAACTCTTCCAACTTATTGCGCCTCCATTCAAAGTAAATACGTATTCAGACTGAGATTTGGAGTCATCCTTATCTGTCTGGAAACTGGCATCTGTATACCCATGTATTACCATATCTCCTTCTCCATATATTAGGAACACATCCTTAGTTCTTCTTAAGTACTTAAGGATTGTCTTGACAGCTGCCCAATGATCCATTCCTGGATCAGACTGGTATCTGCTCGTGACGCTCAGAGCATACGATACATCGGGCCTAGTACATAACATAGCATACATGATAGATCCTATCGCGGATGCATAAGGAATCTTATTCATGCAAATCCTCTCGTCTTCTGTGCGCGGACACATAGACTTTGAAAGGTTGATCCCATGCCTGATGGGAAGGTAACCTTTCTTGGATTCCGACATGCTAAACCTTTTTAGCACTCGATCTATATATGTAGACTGCGAAAGACCAAGCAACCGTTTTGATCTATCTCTATAGATTCTAATCCCAAGGATATAGGTTGCTTCTCCCAGGTCTTTCATGGAGAAAGTTTTGGACAATCAAATTTTAACCGACTGTAAGACTGATATATCGTTTCCTATAAGTAATATGTCATCGACATATAATACTAGAAATACGACTGCACTCCCACTAACCTTCTTGTACACACAAGATTCGTCAGGATTTTATGAGAAATCAAACTCTTTGATTGTCTCGTCAAAATGGATGTTCCAGCTCCTAGATGCTTGCTTCAGTCCATATATGGATCGTCGAAGCTTGCATACTTTGGTTTTGTCAACCGATGTGAAACCTTCAGGTTGTATCATGTATACATCCTCAAGCAGGTTTCCATTAAGGAAAGCTGTTTTCACATCCATTTGCCATATCTCATAATCATAATGAGCTGCTATGGCTAGGAGCATCCGAATGGATTTAAGCATAGCTACTGGCGAATAGGTTTTGTCATAATCAATTCTTTGTTTATGACGATATCCCTTTGCCACTAATCTAGCCTTAAAGGTAACTACATTACCTTCCATGTCAGTTTTCTTCTTGAAAACCCACTTGCACCCTATGGGCTTAATCCCTTCAGGTGGGTTAACCAAGTCCCATACTTGATTTTTGTACATGGAATCCATTTCCGACTTCATGGCTTCAAGCCATTTGTCCCTTTCTGAATTTTTCAGAACATCTTCATAACTGATAGGTTCGTCATCGCTTATGAGTAACACCTCGTTCGATTCACTTATGAGAAATCTGTATCTCTGTGGAATATTGCGTGTCCTATCAGACCTACGAAGAGGTGGTGTTGTTTTAGGTTCAACTGATAGCTCATCATTATGAGTTATTGGTTGTGGGTCTAGACTAGGTGTCTCTGTAATGTCTGTTGGAGTTTCTTGAACTTCATCAAGTTCAATGCCACTCCCACTATTTTCTTGTAAAAGAAATTCTTTTTCCAGAAATACAGCATGCCTTGAAACAAACACCTTTTGTTCCAAGGGATGATAGAATTGGTAACCCTTCGTTTCCTTAGGGTATCCAATAAATAGACATTTATCAGACTTAGCATCCAATTTGTCTGATACAGTCCGCTTCACATAAGCGGGACAACCCCATATCTTAAGGTGAGTTAAGTGAGGTTTCTTACTATTCCATGTCTCATATGGAATAGTAGAGACTACCTTGGTCGGGACTCTGTTTAGCAAGTAAACAGCTGTCTTAAGTGCATAGCCCCAAAAGGATTTTGGAAGAGTTGCATGATTCATCATCGACCTAACCATGTCCATCAAGGTTCGGTTGCACCTCTCAGATACACCATTATGCTGTGGTGTATACGGCGGAGTCCATTGGGACAATATCCCATTGTCCCTAAGATAATCTTGAAACTCTTGACTTAAGTATTCACCACCCCGATCGGATCTAAGTATTTTAATACTTTTGCCAAGCTGTTTCTCTACTTCATTTCTGAACTCTTTGAATTTCTCAAAAGCCTCAGATTTGTGTTTCATCAAGAACACATACCCGAATCGTGAGTGATCATCGATAAAGGTAATGAAGTAGCTATAGCCTCCTTGTGCAAGAGTTGACATTGGTCCACATACATCAGTATGTATTAGACCAAGCAATTCTCCCACTGGATTACCTTTTTCGAAAAAGGGTAATTTGGCCATCTTGCCTTTTAAGCATGATTCGCATGTATCAAATGAACCGGGTTCAAATGATTCCAAAATTCCACATCGGTGTAATTTGGTCATGCGTTTCTTACTCACATGGCCAAGACGACAATGCCACGTGTAGGAGTCTATTCGATTATCTATTCGAGCACGTTTGTTGGTAACTTCGATATTGAAAACGTCACCGGATAAATCTAACGTGTAGATACCATTGCACAAAGTTCCATTCCCATAAAGAACGTCATTTAAAGTTATGTAACAACAATTGTTACTAAATGTTAAATGATAACCTTTTTCATTCAAGCATGAAATAGATACAATGTTCTTTATTAACGAAGGAACAAAATAGCAATTATCCATTTCTAAGACAAGTCCTGTATGGAGCTTTAGCAAATATGTTCCGATGGAAATAGCAGCAATCTTTGCTCCATTTCCAACTCGCAAATTCGCTTCTCCCTTGACGAGTCTTCTTCTATTCCTTAGCCCCTGTATGTCATTACATATATGTGAGCTACACCCAGTATCAAGTACCCAGGTGTTTGAGGAAATAGAGTGACATTCAATAACGAAGATGCCTGAATAAGATAGGGCATCGGATGCCTTCTTCTTCAAGGACTCAAGATAAACCTTGCAGTTTCTTCGCCAATGACCCTCCTTGCCACAGTGATGGCAAGTGCCTTTTGGTGTTTTATAAGTCTTTTTGTCCTTAGTTAACTTATTGGTGTCCAAAATGGAACGCAAATTCAGAGAAGACATGATTGAGTGATTATCCTAGAAATACAAATTGAGCTTATGTGAGAAGAATGATAAAGAATGCATCAATATACATTAATTAAATCCTATTTATTTATCGAATTGAATAACCCTTTTTATCAATTCGGGAGATCGTAGGAACATCTCCAAATAGGTTGATATCCAACCATAGATAAGAACAACCATGGCGGTGGACATCAAGTTATTCTTAGCTATGAAGGTAGGTAATTATACCGATTACACATCACATATATGTAACTATCACTTTATGCTATCAACTAATTGAATGTTTGCATAAATCATTGGGTTGTTAACTCATTAACAAGTATAACACATTATACATAGCACCCAACTGCACCTCTCTTTACATCGACCTTGGCTGTGGCACAACAAATCGATGCTCCAAGCTTAAGGCTAACCCATTAATCAGGAAATAGTTTTAATATGGTTGGAGCTCATTCAATCGTTTAGTCAGGCTTGGATGTGTCCAACAACCAAAACTAAGGATTGACCTCTGACTCCAACTATATTAATCATAAACTAATTCCATGGTTTGAACATGTTGAGGTTCAAGCCGGGCATGGATGTGTCCATCAACCCAAACGAGAAACAAAACTCCGGTTCTAACCATATTAATGGAAGGTGTTGGCCTTAATATTTTGTAAGGGGTTTTGGGTCTCATCCTTTCTTTTCTAAGCACATTCATGACATATAATTATGTCATGACTAACGATTTCTTTAATAAAGTATGTATGTGACTTAATTTATCAAGTCTCATTAATTAAATTAGGAACCGGATTTCCTAATTCTAGTTTCATACTTTATTCAAGAAATTGTTTTGGGAAACAATTTCCTAAATTATCATAATCAATTTCGGAAATAATATGTTTAAGGCTTTGATTTCTCTAAATCAAATCTTATTAAATTAAGAGACAATTCCCTTAATTCAACCACATATTATTTTCATGAAAATCTCTTTTAATAAAACTCTATAGGAAACCATTTTCCTAATTAATTTTGGAGACAACAATATGTAAGAGCATCACCTCTTAAATCAAATAAGGAAATTATCCCAAATTTCCAAGATTTGATCACATATTTTGTTTATGGATTAATTAATTACAACAAATTATTTTCTAAGGGTGGCTCCCCGAGGCTCAGATACCCAAAGAAAAGAAATTTATCGTAAATCCAATTTGGTCCACTCCCCGAGGCGTAACCAAATTAAACATGACAATTTTATTCAAAATGGAAAATTAAATTACAACAACTAACTTTAAATTGGACGGCTCCCCGAGGCTCAATCTAAAATAAAGAATTTTGTTAATAATTTAAAACCAATTCAAATTTAATTGTCAATTAATGATCCATAAATTTGTCTAGATTTCTTGAAAGAAAGTGCCCAAAATTGCGAGATTTCATAATAGGTTTTCAGAATAATTGTAAGTTTTTGGTACAAAGAAAACTTACATATTTCCAAAATATGAAATTTCCAAAATTGGAAAATTTCCAAAGATGGGAAATTTTCACAATTATCATAAAATTTCAGAAACTAGGATATTTCAAAAGTTTACGAAATTTCATTAGGATTTCCAAACTTTGAAATTCTTAAATCTAAAATTTATCATAATTGGAAAGTTTTCATAATTGGAAAATATTCCAAAATTGAGATCATGATAAAGTTTTCCATAAAACAATTATATGATTATGTCGAACACTAACCGGCTCTGATACCACTGTTGGGACCAGGTGCATGTTGACAAGGATACAGGTTCGTAAATTTTAAAATATTTACGTGCATCGGAAGAATTAGCATAAATAATTTCTCAAATTATTTTTAACCATGTATCTAGCATGCGACCTTATGATGTGTGGACATGATCATAAATTAAAATTTTACGAAAAGTAAACTAATTTACTTAGTACCTCGCGTAACTCGAAGTAAGGGACGAGATCCAACCGTAGCGTCCCTTGGAAGCTCCGCCTCTATTCGCGTCCACGTCGAGTTCTCTTCGGGATGACTTCGCAAAGCCACGAGTTTTGTGCCGACGAGAACTACTAGATTCTCCAAAGACACAACTAGAATATCAAGAGAGAGATATGGAAACTAACCACCAAGTAACGGAATCAAGATTCCGTGAGGGGAGGAAGGAGACGCGACCCGCTTCGTCTTGGTGGTGGCTCACGGCTAGGGAAGGTGGCGCCGGCCCTAGAGGGAGAAAGTGGCACCGGCCCTAGAGAGAGAAGGGGCGTCGGCCCTAGAGAGAGAAGGGGCGCCGACCCTAGAGAGAGAGAGAGAATATGGGAGAGAGAGAGAACTTCTTAATCTCTTGATTAATTGTTCGAATTCAAGGCTTGCATTTGGTTCCTTTATATAGTAGCCACTCCATTGCCAAGTCTCCCTTTTAATGAAATTAACGGAATAAATTTTCATAAGAAATTTATTTTATAAAATTTTTTATGAATTTTTCCGTTATGCCAAGTTTTATTATAACTAACTTTATAATAAAACAAATCTCTCCTTTTATTATGGAATAAATTTTCACAAAAATTTATTAGATAAATTTTTCTTATCATGGAAAAATCAATTCATAATTGATTTTATAAAATAAAATAAACGAATCCATGGTTCATTTTAATTTCCATAAAAAGAATAAATTTATTATATAAATTTTTCTCATCATGGAAAAATTAATTCATAATTGATTTTATAAAATAAAATAAATCAATCCATGGTTCATTTTAATTTCCAAAAAAGAATAAATTTATTATATAAAATTTTCTTATCATGGAAAAATTAATTCATAATTGATTTTATAAAATAAAATAAACCAATCCATGGTTCATTTTAATTTCCATAAAAAGAATACATTTATTATATAAATTTTTCTTATCATGGAAAAATCAATTCATAATTGATTTTATAAAACAAAATAAACCAATCCAAAGTTTATTTTAATTTCCATGAAAATAAATCTCTTTATATAAATTTCTTTATATATAAATTTCTTTATATAAATTTATTTATCCATAATTTTATAAAACAAATCGCGCTTGATTTATTTTATAATTTAAACCAAATAAATTGGTTTCTCTCCTTGTGGTGGCCGACCAAAACAAAGAGGGTGGGGACCCTCTTTGGCCGGCCAAACCAAGCCGCTTCCTCGCGAATTAAACTCATTTAATTCGCCCAATAAGCCTTCAAAAGACTTAGACATTTTAAGCTTCCGATGCGCCTCTGATAAATTCAGATTCGACTTATTTCTCTTGATCGGAAAATCCAATTTTCAACTCGTTTTAAATCCCTCGGATTACTCGTAGTGCGTGTGACTAAATAGGCTTTCGATTTATGTTGGCCGTCTATAATTCATCAATTATAGAACGATCATGAGTGGCACCTAGTAGTACATCATGATCCCCAATTAATCGAAAGATCAACGGTTGACCTCAGAAATTATTCTGAAACCCTTCAGCAGCTCTAATGAATCGTGCCTCATTCCCTTCACCATCTTATACCCACTTGGTTCAGGACACGGTCTATGTGTGTCAGTCCCCACTAGGCTGACTACGTGACACCTAGCCCAAGTAATGTCTTTCTCGTCCAACGGATTCTAATTACTCTCATGTTTCTGAGAGATTCATACTCGGAACATGTGATGCTCTGGCCAGAGGCTTCAAGTAACAATCCGACGATAGGCCTTGGGTATACGTCTCCTCGCAAGGAGTGGTGAATCCTTTGTAGGCTGTTCAAACATCTTCGGGCATTTCGGCTTATACCCAATCATCCTGGGTCCACACCTCCTTGGAGATGCTTGCTTAAGATGTCAAAGTATAAGTCTTCATGACCAAGATGACTTGAACACTGCAAGTCAAAGGAACATCGCACTTAAGTTGTAGTAAGAACTTCATTGACATATCTATATGTAGATTACCATATGAAGTTTTACAGCTAGTCACTCCAATGAACTAGTTCCCTTAACTAGCATTCATGTTTATCTCCGGACATCCCAATGTCACCAGCCAGTGAGAATCAGCTGATTAGAGAATAACCCATGCTAGTCTCAACAGAATTGATAGTGTCCGTATTTATCAATCATCGACCAGGGATATTTTCAATACTTCACAATTGCACATGTAGAGATAATCACTAGTTGTGATTCCATCACAAATTCTCTCATGCTGTGAATTGTATTGCGGACTTTCAGTAAATGAGTTTAAGATCCTAGTCAAATAAACAAACATGTATACTCAAATAGTGAAATTTTCATTTATTAAAATAAATGTTTACAATCAAAAGGCGATTGCCTTAGGACACTTCTCTCATATTACTAACAGTAGACTTCAACGGGCATACGCGAAGGATGACATGGAGGAAAGCCGTGGGCTTGTGTGCACATCCGAGGGACGAAAGACAAGGAAGACAACTTCAAGGGGCGAGCCAAGGGAGTGGACTTCAAGGCATACGCGAAGGGTGGTCTTCGGAGTGAGTGTGAGTGAAAGTGTAAGCTGGGCAGTCGACTGCCCTTGGGCTAGTCGACAGCCAGAACTCACAGAAAGATCAGTCGACTGGTCCAGAACTAGTTGACTGATTAGTTTGAAAAAATAGTCGTTGGCTAGCGACTGGCTGGGGACCAGTCGACTGCCCTTGGGGCAGTCGACTGGCATCGAGACTGGATTGTTTAAGGAGCAGTCCTCTACTCTATTTAAAGGGTGACTTTGGAGCAGAATAGGGTTGCGGTTCTAGAGTGTAGAATCCTGTCCTAAGTGCTCAAAGTCTCATTCTCTTCCTCTCACTTTCATTTCTACTTTGTAAAGAGGAAGAGGGCAATCTTGTGAAGGTTTCTCCACCTTGAAGGAGAGGTTTATAGTAGAGCTTGTGCGTGTGGTGTGGATCCTTGGATTAGTCACCTCTCAGAGATGGATACCAAGTAAATCAGGGGTTAGCATTATTTTTATTCTTTATCAATTTTGTTCTTGTGTTTTCGTTAACATTTGTGTAGAGAAAATCGGGTAGAAGCTATTCACCCCCCTACCTTAACGCCAAGATCCTAACACAATCTTGTGGTTTGCGGCGCCGGCGATAGGTGGAGAAGAAGTCGCAAGAAGAGGGCTCATCATCCTCTTTTTCTTCTCTACTTCAACTCCATCTTCTTCCTTCCTCCTTGGCATGCGTGTACTGGGTTCAAGGAGGAGCCGTCGGCGGTCAGAAAAAGGAGCTGCTATTGGTTTCTTTGGTCGGCGGCGAGGAGAAGAGAGAAAGGAGAGCTTGCGGTGGCTAGGGTGGCTGTGGGGAAGAGATAACTGTCTTTTCTCCTTCTTCATCTTCTTCCTTAGTTTCCTCGCGGTGTTTTCTTGTAGTCGGCAGGCTTTGGAGGCCTCTTGGTGGCCGCCAGTGCAAGGAGGGGAGGAAGATGGTTGCCGGCGCAAACCCTAGGTTCTAAGGTTTGTTGATGGGTGGAAGAAGGTAGTGTTGGGTGGCCCATGGTGATTCCGGTGTTGGATCGAGAGAAACGATAGAGGGGGGGGGGGTGAATATCGTAAAACGTTCGGATTAATAAGTTAGAGAAATTACGCAGCAGAAATTTAAATCAAACACGCAAACACCAAGGTTTTTACCTGGTTCGGAGTCGCGGTCGGCTCCTACTCCAAGGCCCACGGTCGTTGATCGTTTTCTGCGGGCAATTCTATATTTTCGCAAAACCAATTTACAAGATTGAATTACAAGTATAGTAATGTAAACTTTAAAGAAAGCTCTTCATTAGCGACGTCCATTGTGGATTGTCTTTTCGGAGCAGGAGGACATCGTCGACGCTTGTATCTCGAGTCGGGAGGTTTCCGGAGCAGAGCGCGAGCGTAGAAGAGCGTGAATGCGTTGGATGAAGTTATTGTCCGTAGCCTTGGGGTCGAGGGCCTATTTATAGACCCTGGGGGCGCCCGGAACGTTGGGGGCGCCCTGCCCATAAGCTGCCGAAGCTCATTTTGCTTTACTTTATTTTGTGTTCACCTTGGGGGCGCTCGGGACACTTCGGGCGCCCTACTCAGCTTCCGCTTCACTCCTTTGAGGCTCTCTGAGCTTCAGACACTCGTTCCTTCGGTCCTGCATCCAGGGTTAGTCCAAAACAACATAGAGCAATATTATATTAATTTTATACAACCTTAGCTGTCTTGGTTCTGACTCTGGGCCTCCCAAATGGAGCCCTAGGTCGAACCGACGCCTACTATTCCCTCGACGGGGAACGCGTCCTCACCTACTCCTCTCAGGAGAATTTACCTGATGCCAACCCGCTCCTCTTGGTTGGACTTTTGCCTAGCGGTCCTTGGCCAGGTCTTGGATGCCAAGTTGTCCTTCGCCCGGTGCCTAGCATTCCTTCGCCAGGTCTTCAATCCCAAGCTGTCCTTCACCTGGTGCCTAGCAGTCCTTCGCTAGGGCTTTAGTACCAAGCTATCCTTCGCCTGGTGCCTAGCAGTCCTTCGCTAGGTCTTCGTCTCCTAGCAGCCTTTCGCTAGGTGTCCAGCGGTCCTTCGCTAGGTCTTTGTATCCTGGCATTCCTTTGCCAGGTGCCTAGCATTCCTTCGCTAGGACTTTTTCCTGCACACTTGCGTAACATGTTAGATAAATAATATACCTTAACTTTTGAACCCTTTTGCCATTATCAAAACTCAGGTTCGACATGGGTGCTTTCTGCACCAACAATCTCCCCCTTTTTGATTTATGGCAACCCTGGTTCAAAAAGTTAAGTTAATCAGAACAAGTAAATTGAAATTTTGTTCCCTCCTCCTGGAAGGAATCTCCCCCTAGGTTTTTCAAAAGTTCGTGGGGTTTTTGAAAATAAATTCTAAGTCTAAAGTTGGAATAATTTTCAACAGAGCCTTTAAAGATATATTTTCCAAAAATAACTTGTAGGATAATTTGAATACTTAGAAAACTTAAGTTTGAGTGCTTAGAGGAATTTGAAAATTTCAGTTCAAAGTACTTAGGAAATTTTGAAAATTTCAGTTCAAAGTACTTAGAAAATTTTGAAAATTTCAGTTCAAAGTACTTAGGAAATTTTAAAAATTTTAGTTCAAAGTATTTAGAAAATTTTGAAAATTTCAGTTCAAAGTATTTAGAAAATTTTGAAAATTTCAGGTCAAAGTACTTAGAGAAAATTTTGAAGATTTAGTTTTAAGTGCTTAGGAAAATTTGAAAAATTAAGTTTTAAGTACTTAGAAAAATTTAGTTTTAAGTACTTAGGAAATTTTAAAAAATTTAGTTTTAAGTACTTAGGAAAATTTTAAAAAATTTAGTTTTAAGTACTTAGGAAAATTTAAAAAATTTGGTTTTAAGTACTTAGGAAAATTTAAAAAATTTAGTTTTAAGTACTTAGGAAAATTTAAAAATTTAGTTTTAAGTACTTAGGAAAATTTAAAATTTAAAAAAAAAATTAAATACTCAAAAAACTTAGTACTCTTTGAATAAGGGATTGAGTTTGAATTTTTGGATTAAGAAAATTTAAACTCTTTCCTTTCCTATCTCTCCTCCTTTGCCATATATCAAAAACAAATAAATATAGCAAAAACAGGATTAATAAATTGCAAAAGAAATAATAGATTGCATAATTTGCTGTACTGAGCCAATTCAGGATATGAACTAAACTAAATCAGTTTCAATTTTCTCTTTTAGGGTCATGTTTAACCCAATTAGCTACTTACTAACTGTTATAAATAGTAGTTTTTGCTAGAGTTAGTCAAGTTAAGTGTTCTGTTCAAGTTAGATTTTCTAAACTTGACACTTAACTTGATTACTGTGTAAGTTGTATTTAGTGCCCCAATTACTGCAGATGCACTGACTTAAAGCATCTTGAATTAAGGCAAAGACCTAAGCATCTCAACCCATTCTTGGTTATCAATCAAAAGTATCCTAAGGTGCTTGTGAGATGCTGGCTTCTAAATCTATAGGTGTATGCATTTCTAGGGTTAGGGCCTAGGCTAAGTCCATTTGCGAAAAATCCCTAGTTTTGAAAAGGGGTAGTTTTGAAAATAAAACTAAGTCGAAAACTTTATTTTAAAACTTTTCAAAACTGAATAAAAGCTGATTTTAAAATCATTTAAAAATTTCTTTAAAACTGATTTGAGTAAGAAAACCAATTGTAGACTAGGCCTATTCTACCAAGCATAATCCTAACTGTCGATCAAATAGTAGAGAAAAACAAGTACTCATCTGCCAGGGTGGTCAGATGAGCCAGGCTACCATGCTCTGAGAAGCGACATCATCTCAATGTATCATGCATCGGCCACCTCTCGATCGGCTCTACGAGCGTCCATTTGCTCTAAGTGATAGGCCTCCTCTCGAAGACTGTGGATCTCCGTCTGCATCTGTGCGAAGCGCTGGTCGATGGTCGGTAGTGGAGGCTGGTCTATATGGTCCCGTATCTCTGCTGCGAGATCAGCAACGTCAACGTCTATCTCCTCGTCGGAGTCAATCAGAGCCCCGGCTCGCTGTCGTCTCCAACTCAAAGCCCCGGTGGCCGATACCTCTAGACCAGCTAAAGAGAAGTTCCTAAACCCTATCTCATCAAAATCGGTCATCGCGGTTATTTCACCCAAGGTAATGTCACGACCGTGGTGATGAAGGAGGGAGGTGATGATGTGGCAGAAGGGAGTGCGCACTTGTCCCTGAGTCGTAACACTGGATGCATGCAGAATAGTATGAAAGATGTGTAGTCCAATGTCAATGTCAAGATGATGGATCAGGGCATACAGAAGGAAGACATGAAAAGGTTGCATGGTCGCGACATCTCTAGTAGATAGTGGTAAAATACAGCGGACCAGGACTCCGTACAGGGCGTAGTCTTGGGCCTGAAGGTCAACGGACTGAAATCGTCTAGCTACGAGGAGTCTAGCTTCCCTATAGAAGTAGGAGTAGAGAGTGTCTAGAGTAATGTGAGCGTAGGGAGCATCAAATGGAGGATCCCTAGGTGGATAGCAACAAAAGGTGGACTGGGAGGGTCGTAGTCCAAGAAATCGATTTAGTAAAGTAGGGGTGATGGACAAGGATATCCCTTGAACAGTAGTGACAAACATTAGATTGTTTTGTCGAACTATGTTATTGTAGAATTCTGCATATAAAGATGTGTTAATCGAGTGAGTGCAGAATACTAGATTATCTAGTTGATAGAAGTTTATAACATTCATGGCTAAAGGATAAGATTGGGTGAAGAAGTGTCTATTGAGATTGCTAGTTTTGATAGACTTGTAGGTTGTTCGAGCAAACTTATTACAAAGTTCTAGAGTCGAGAACCTAGGGTCGGGACTCGGTTCAGTACCGGGGTTCGCTTGGTTTGTTCGGCGTTTTCAAAGTTAAGAAACATGTGTTTATAAGACATGAATTAAGAGAATAATTCAAAATGCAAAAGAAATCATACCGGGGAGGCATGGTTGAGATTGAGGAAGCACAAGTGTCACTTGATCTCCTTGGAAGGAAGGAAGTGTGGAAGGAGGATGGTTTTTGGTGTGGGAAGAAGAAGGGGTTCCGATGCCCCTTTATAGGCAGGTCATTGGGGGCGCCCGGGAGCTCCCGGGCGCCCAGGACAGTGGTCTTTGCCATTGGCAGTGACTAGGGCTGTTGGGGGCGCCCGCAGTGGCCCGGGTGCCCCGGTCAGGGTGATTTTGCAGCTTTTGCTGCTTTGACTGATATGGGGGCGCCCGCGTGGTTCCGAGCGCCCTGGTCAAGGGTCAGAGGCAGCTTTTTGCCTTGAGAGAAGATAAAGGCATGGGGGGGGGTGCCCGAGGAGTCACGGGCGCCCGGGGTGTGTAGGAAGTGACAAATTTGATGTCTTGTCATTGTTTGACCATGGTTTTACATGATTTGATAGCTTTGACTACTTTGACCATGGTTTGACTATGTTGACCATGGTTTGACTGCGTTGACCATGGTTTGACTACATTCTGAACTACAGGATTAAACCACAGTATAGGTATTAAAGGAATTACAATTGAGTTTAATTTTACTGTCTCGCCCAATCTAGGATTTTCAATCATGTTAGCCTTACAGGTTTTGTGAGACAGGTTCTGATAAGTAAAATTATTTTGAAAAATTATTTTGAAAACCTTAAATTAATTTTTGAAAACAATTAAATTTATTTTGAAAAGAAATATTTGAATCTACACCTAACTGATAATTTGTGTTAGATTTGAATTTGATAAAGAATAATTTGAATTTGAATTTCAAAAATTGGCTTCCAGGTCTTGGCGAGGCACTAGGCCTTTTTTGGCCGTAGCCTTATTGAATCATCAACCCTTTCCTTGACAAAGCCTTTTAATGAAATTTCATTTTCAAAATTAATCTTTGAAAAATTCTGGTCTAACTAGTTTGGGTCTTGGATCGGTAGCTTCGGCTAGTTTCACCAGTCTAAAGAGATCAAGTAAAAAATACTTGACCTTATTAGAATTGGTTTCCCTAACGTACTATCATCTCACCTCCACCCAATACTATGTTGTCAAGTTTCAGTTAAGTTTGTTCAGTCCTTAAACTAACCATTCCTAAGTCTAAGCATGGTAAGTTGCAGAAAATAAATAAACAATCAACCAAGCAATTTGCAATCAAGAATTAAATTCTATCTAACAATAAATATAGTTTTTAATTTGGTTCCCCCTGGACTAAAGCCACGGTAATGGTTAGGCAAGATGTGAATCTTGTCCTTGGGGATCCAATACTGATTTGATCCAGTTAGTTTGTTCAGGTACAGTTCAGGTACCCATGCCTGAACTTTATTTCTGGACTGATTCAGTACAGCAAAATAGGATCTTTGTCTTGATTTGGTTCTATAGCCTAGTCCGGATCGATTTAGAACGGACTTCTATTTTACAAGAATCATGTCAAGACCCTTGGAACTAGAAGTGAATCGTTCTAAAGTTGATCTAAGATCCTTAAGCTGAGTTTTCAGGGAGGAATTCTCTTTCTCATGTTTTTCAACTTGATTAGAGGTTCCTTCTTGAACCTTCTCAGTTAAGGGTTTAGAGTCAACTCCCTCTTTCAGGAGTTTTACTTCCTGTCGGAGGGATTCGACTCGGAGTTTAGCTTTCACCAAATCTCGAGAAAGATAAGATATTAATTCATTTAATTGACTTCTAGTAAATCCACTTACCTTGATTTCGCTGTCCTCTGAAAATGTCAGTCTGCCATCGTCCTGTTCTGATTCGGACTCGGTCTCGACTTCTTCCGAGGCGGTTAGTGCGAGTAGGTTCGATTGTGGGACCTCTTCTTCTTCTTCAGGGGAGGACTCATCCCATGTTGCTTGAAGTGCTTTCTTCTTCCTTGACTTCTTTGCTTCCTTCAAGTTAGGACATTCGGTCTTGTAGTGGCCCTTCTTCTTGCACTCGTAACAGGTTACGTTGGGCTTGCACTTTTCATTTGCGGGTTCAGCTGGTTCATCCTTTCTTCGGCTGTAGTGACCCGCCTTCTCTACCTTAGACGGACCGTTACTTTGTCTACTTCTTGACTCTAATGCAACGACTAAAATTGCGGAACTTTCTTAAACCTTTTTTTTTGTATTTAAATCTATCTAAGAATGATATTCTAACTTTAATAGTCGTGCATTTAAATTCATCACACAATGTGCTATAATATTACTAGAGCATTATGGAATATGGATGCAACTTTTCTAAGCATATTTAAAGCAATAAAACTTAATTCGAAACTAACCACATCTTGGCACATGCAATAATATTTCTAGAACTTCATAGAATGTAAATCTTACTTGTCTACCGAATTTACAAGCATTTTAAGTACAATTAGGACCTAGTCCAAAAGGGAATAATAATAAGCTCAAGAATAAGTCTAAAATGCAATGTATCCACATGTTAAACTACTCATGCCCTTGCTCATCTAGTGCATTCACAAAAGTATGCATACTAATTGAAATGACATGGAATCTTCATTCTACAAAATTGAGCATGTAAAACTATCCGAAGCATGAATGTTTAATAAACTCCATAACACAATAACTTGGAATTTGGAAATCTTAAACATGCATTTCAAATAAGCTAAACTGTCTCATCCCAAGGATCTCTCCAAGGTCAGCCACCACACACACGTCACTCAGCACCGCCTCGTCGCCTTCCTTCAGAATTGCTTGTCTTTACCTTTATTTGCAGTAAGAGAAAATGCAACTAATAAGCATAAAGCTTAGCAAGTACTATCTAGCTCACAAAATCTCGAAATGTGCAAGCATGCTTTTTAAACAATGTGAAATCACATGAGATACTTTTATGCTTAAAAGAAACACTAAAACATGTATAACTCAAAACATGCATACTCAAGCATTAATACATCTTAGCTCACTTTTTCTTGGCTTAGCTTGAAACTTTAGCAATTCTTTAATTTTAAATCTTTCTTTAACTTTTAGAAAATTCTGCTAAAGCATATACTTGAAAATAATACTCACTTGGATCCACTTAAGACGTAAGTACCATCTTATGCGCGTTCCCTAAAAGGTTGGGGTAGCGAGCCGCCAATCCTAATAGAGCAGACCTTGGTCTACCAGGGCCAAGACCTTGGAATTGGACACCTGGATTTCTTTAACGACACCCTTGGACGCCGGGTACTGGCCTTAGAAAATAAAATAACTTTTCTCTCTTTTCTTTCTTATCTTTAAATGTCTTGGCATTTTATCGAACACCTTGCGTGCCCAAATCCCTAAGTCTTGACTTTTGGGGATTTCGTAAGGCCTTGGCCTTCTCTTTTCTTCTTCTTTACCTTTCTTTTCTTTTCTTATAGATTTCTTAGACCCTAAACTCACATAGGATACTCTATCAAACATATCTAAGCATATAAAGAATTAAGATCGCATGCAAAATCTTAAACTAAAAGTAAATATCTCTTTTTAAAACTTTTTAAGGGAAATTCTTGCGGAAAACCGCCTCTTACTGCAGGTGAGCAGTACTTACCTCGATATCTTGGACTTACAACCAAGAACGGCATCGGAGGTTCTGGAGAAACTCGGAGTCTCGGAGATTTCTTCGCGCTCACGCGTTCCTCTCGTCGTGGGGATTCCGAATATCGGAAAATCTCTTGGAGGAGAGCCTTGGCCGACCACCGGAGGAAAGCCCTAGGCTTGGTGTTTTCGCCCAAGGGAGGAGAGAGGGGCGGCGTGAGGGTTTGGGTGAGGAAAATAAAACTTCTCTCCTTAATTATCTATTTATACTTATGGGGGCGAATTTACCTAATTATACCTTATCTATTGTTTCGCTCAATCTATTTCAACAAAACCAACCAGCGCAGTTGGTCCGCCCATTGTCTCTCACAGCGTAGGTGAAGGGTTCGATTCCCACTTACGTGATTTTCTGTTTATAACTCTTTTTGCCACTTTCGTTTACGGAAAAATTCTATAAAAATATCCATAAATTTGGAATAAATTCTAAGATATTTCTAAAATTAGTTTCGAGAATTTTCAGGCGTTACAATCCCCCATACCTTATAAAAAATTCGTTCTCGAACTTAGAATAATTCTGGATATCTTTCTCTCATGCTGTCCTCACGTTCCCAAGTAGCCTCCTCATGCTTTTGACTTTGCCAGATGACCTTCACTAGTGGCACCTCTTTGTTTCTTAATCTTTTAACTGCTTTGTCCACTATCTGTGTCGGTCTGCTCTCATAGCTAAGAACTTCTTGGATCTGCACTGACTGAGGCTAAATCACTTGATTGGGATTGTGAATACACTTCTTTAGCATGGAGACATGAAACGTACTGTGGATAGCTGACATATCCTCTGGCAAGTCCAGCTCATAGGCTACCTTCCCAACTCTCTTTATAATCTTGTAGGGTCCTATGTAGCGAGGACTCAGCTTGCCCTTTTTGCCAAATCTCATCACTCCCTTCATAGGGGCGACCTTGAGAAATACTGAATCTCCAACTTGGAATTCAAGTGGCCTACGGCGTGTGTCAGCATAACTTTTCTGTCTACTCTGGGCAGTCTCAATCCTCTGGCGGATCATCTGGATAGCCTGAGTGGTCTCATCTATAAGCTCAGTCTGGCTGCCTAGTCCTGACTCCATCTCTTTCTTCTCACCAGCTTCTTGCCAACATATGGGCGATCTGCATTTTCTGCCATACAATGCCTCATAAGGCGCCATCCTGATGGTGGCCTGATAGCTATTGTTGTAGGCAAACTCAGCTAAGCACAGAAATTTGCACCAACTACCTTTAAAGTCCAACGCACAAGCCCTGAGCATGTCTTCTAAAATCTGATTTACTCTCTCTGTTTGTCCATCTGTCTGGGGATGGAAAGCTGTGCTGAACTGAAGTCTGGTGCCTAGGGCGTCCTGAACACACCTCCAAAAATGGGAGATGAACCGCCCATCTCTGTCAGACACGATCGACCATGGAACTCCGTGAAGCCTGATCACTTCTTTCACGTACAGCTGTGCTAACTGCTCTACCGAATGCGATAACTTGATGGCTAGGAAGTGGGCAGACTTGGTCAATCTGTCCACTATCACCCATATTGCATCGTGTCCATGGGTGGTCCTTGGGAGACCTGTGATAAAATCCATGGATATCTCTTCCCACTTCCACTCTGGAATGGGAAGAGGTTGCAGAACTCCTCCTGGTCTCTGGTGTTCTGCTTTAACTCTCTGGCAGGTCAAGCAGGTACTGATATATCTGGCCACGTCTCGCTTGAGTCCAGACCACCAGAACCTTTTCTTTAAATCTTGGTACATCTTGGTAGAACAGGATGCATAGAGTACGGGGTACTGTGGGCTTCTTCTAAAATATTCTTTCTTAGTTCCTCATCATTGGGGACGCAAAGGCGGTCTCCAAGATAGAGGATGCCGCTATCTGATACTCGAAACTCTGAATTTTCTGCCTCTTGGATCTCCTGCTTGATCTTCTGGATCTCTGGGTCTTGACTTTGCTTTCTTTGTATATCCACAAGCAGGGTTGACTCTAGAGTCAATGCAGAAAGTTGCCCAATTATTACCTCGACTCCAAAATCCTTTATTTCTTTCTGAAGTGGTAGAGACAGTGATGATAGGGACATCAGTGCTGCACAGGATTTTCTGGTCAGTGCATCTGCCACTTTATTAGCTTTACCTGGGTGGTAGAGGATTCACAGTCATAATCTTTGACCAACTCTAGCCACCTGCGTGCCTCATATTCAGATCCTTCTGAGTGAAGAAGTACTTCAAACTCTGATGGTCTGTGAAGATTCTGCACTGCACTCCATACAGGTAGTGTCTCCAGAGCTTCAGTGCAAAAACCACAGCTGCTAGCTCAAGGTCATGAGTAGGGTAATTCTTCTCATAGTCCTTGAGCTGTCTGGAGGCATATGCTATTACTTTACCATCTTGCATGAGGACAGCTCCAAGGCCCATCTTGGATGCATCACTGTAGATGTCAAAGGCCTTGTCACTCTCTGGAACAGTCAGGATGGGAGCACTATTCAATCTTTTCTTCAGTTCTAGGAAGCTGTGCTCGCATTTATCTGACCACTCAAACTTCTGATTCTTTCTGGTCAGGGCTGTGAGTGGAGAGGCTATTCTGGAAAAGTCCTCCACAAATTTTCTATAATATCCTGCCAGGCCTAAGAAGCTTCTGATTTCACTGGCATTCTTGGGTCTACACCAGTTGCTGACTGCTTCTATCTTGGCTGGATCAACTTGAATGCCTTCTTTGGATACAATGTGACCTAGGAAGGCAACCTGATCTAGCCAAAACTCACACTTTGAGAATTTTGCATAGAGCTTCTCCTGCTGAAGGATCTGCAGCACTATCCTTAAGTGTGTAGCATGGTCCTCTGGAGTCTGTGAGTATATGAGAATATCGTCAATAAATACAATGATGAATTTATCGAGATACTCCCTGAAGATGTGGTTCATCAGCTCCATGAAGACTGCTGGAGCATTGGTTACTCCAAAAGGCATCACTACAAATTCGTAGTGGCCGTATCTTGTCCTGAAGGCCGTCCTGGGGATGTCACTTTCTTTAACCTTTAGCTGATGATACCCAGAACACAGATCTATCTTCGAGAACACTGTAGCCCCTTTGAGTTGATCAAACAAATCATCTATTCTAGGAAGGGGGTACTTGTTCTTGATGGTTACCTTGTTCAGCGCTCTGTAGTCTATGCACAGACGCATAGACCCATCCTTCTTCTTGACGAAAAGTACAGGGGCTCCCCAGGGTGAATGACTCGGGCGAATGAAGCCCTTGTCTAGTAGCTCCTGGAGTTGCTCTTTAATTCCTTCAACTCTGCTGGAGACATACGATATGGGGCCTTCGAGACCGGACCGGTACCCTGGTACTAGCTCGATCTCGAATTCCACTTCCCTGTTGGGAGGTAGTCCAGGTAGTTCTTCTGGAAATACTTTGGATATTCGCAGACTACCGTACATCCTCCTGCTTGAGTTCTTCCTTTGCTTCTGAGTCCACTACGTGTGCAAGAAAACCAGCACACCCTTGCTCTAGCATCTGGTGGGCTGTCAAGGCTGAGAGGAATTTCTGAGTCTTCCTCCTTGGGGCTCCTTGAAATTCAAACGGTGGTTCTCCTTCTGGACTGAAAACCACCTTCCTCCGGCGATAGTCCACTGAAGCGCTGTACTTACTGAGGAAATCCATGCCCAGTATGACGTCGAAGTCTTGCATCGCAAGGACTATTAGATCGACATATAGCTCTCGGTCTGAAATCTTGATTGACACAGCCCGGAGCCTCTGGGTGGATTCCATGATTTCCCCTGAAGGGAGAGTTGTCAGGAATCTGGACTCCCAACTCTCTGCAGGCACCTGTAACTTACTAGCAAAAGGTACTGATACGAAAGAATGGGTCGCCCCAGTGTCAAACAGTGTAGTAGCTAAATGCTGAAAAATAACGATTTGACCTGTTACGACCGTGGAGGCGCTGGCAGCTTCTTCCTTCGTGAGGGAAAAGACTCTGGCATTGGTTGAACTGGTGCCGCTTCCAACCCTCCCTGACTGATCTGAGGTCCCTCCAGTATAGTAGGCATGTAATGTAACTGAGGCTTGCCTCCATACTGTACGGACTGCTGAGGAGTACC
>JAGFNQ010004813.1:0-37459 GCA_024364735.1 Boesenbergia rotunda
AATGAAGTAGAGAAACAGCTTGGCAAAAGTATTAAGATACTTCGATCCGATCGGGGGTGTTGAATACTTAAGTCAAGAGTTTCAAGATTATCTTAGGGACAATGGGATATTGTCTCAATGGACTCCGCCGTATACACCACAGCATAATGGTGTATCTGAGAGGCCGAACCGAACCTTGATGGGCAGGGTTAGTCGATGATGAATCATGCAACTCTTCCAAAATCCTTTTGGGGCTATGCACTTAAGACAGCTGTTTACCTGCTAAACAGAGTCTCGACCAAGGTAGTCTCTACTACTCCATATGAGAGGAGGAATAGTAAAAACCCCACTTAACTCACCTTAAGATATGGGGATGTCCTGCTTATGTGAAGCGGACTGTATCAGATAAATTGGATGCTAAGTCTGATAATGTCTATTTATTGGATACCTAAGGAACGAAGGGTTACCAATTCTATCATCCCTTGGAACAAAAGGTGTTTCTTTCAAGGCATGCTGTATTTCAGGAAAAAGAATTTCTTTTACAAGAAAACAGTGGGAGTGGCATTGAACTTGATGAAGTTCAAGAAACTCCAATAGACATTAAAGAGACACCTAGTCTAGACCCACAACCAATAACTCATAATGATGAGTAATCAGTTGAACCTAAAACAACACCACCTTTCGAAGGTCTGATAGGACACGCAATATTCCAGAGAGATACGGATTTCTCATAAGTGAATCGAACGATGTGTTACTCATAAGCGATGACAAACCTATCAGTTATGAAGATGTTCTGAAAACTTCAGAAAGGGACAAATGGCTTGAAGCCATGAAGTCGGAAATGGATTCCATGTACAAAACCAAGTATGGGACTTGGTTAACCCACCTGAAGGGATTAAGCCCACAGGTGCAAGTGGGTTTTCAAAAGAAAACCGACATGGAAGGTAATGTTGTACCTTTAAGGCTAGATTAGTGGCAAAAGGATATCGTCAAAAATAAGGAATTGACTATGACGAAACCTATTCGCCAGTAGCTATGCTTAAATCCATTCGGATGCTCCTAGCCATAGCAGCTCATTATGATTATGAGATATGACAAATGGATGTGAAAACAGCTTTCCTTAATGGAAACCTGCTTGAGGATGTATACATGATACAACCTGAAGGTTTCACATCGGTTGATAAAACCAAAGTATGCAAGCTTCGACGATCCATATATGGACTGAAGCAAGCATCCAGGAGCTGGAACATCCATTTTGATGAGACAATCAAAGAGTTTGATTTTCACAAAATCCTGACGAACCTTGTGTGTATAAGAAGGTTAGTGGGAGTGCAGTCGTATTCCTAGTATTATATGTCGATGACATATTACTTATAGGAAACGATATATCAGTCTTACAGTCGGTTAAAATTTGGTTGTCCAAAACTTTCTCCATGAAAGACCTGGGAGAAGCAACCTATATCCTTGGATTAAATCTATAGAGATAGATCAAAACGGTTGCTTGGTCTTTCGCAGTCTACATATATAGACCGAGTGCTTAAAAGGTTTAGCATGTCGGAATCCAAGAAAGGTTACCTTCCCATCAGGCATGGGATCAACCTTTGAAAGTCTATGTGTCCGCGCACAGAAGATGAGAGGATTTGCATGAATAAGATTCCTTATGCATCCGCGATAGGATCTATCATGTATGCTATGTTATGTACTAGGCCCGATGTATCGTATGCTCTGAGCGTCACAAGTAGATACCAGTCGGATCTAGGAATGGATCATTGGCGGCTGTCAAGAAAATCCTTAAGTACTTAAGAAGAACTAAGGATGTGTTCC
This sequence comes from Boesenbergia rotunda, assembly GCA_024364735.1. Classification (NCBI taxonomy): domain Eukaryota; kingdom Viridiplantae; phylum Streptophyta; class Magnoliopsida; order Zingiberales; family Zingiberaceae; genus Boesenbergia; species Boesenbergia rotunda. The sequence continues at coordinate 1,804 of JAGFNQ010004813.1, forward strand.
TAATATATGAGAAGGAGATATGGTAATACGTGGGTATACAGATGCCAGTTTCAGACAGATAAGGATGATCCAAATCTCAGTCTGGATACGTATTTACTTTGAATGGTGGTGCAATAAGTTGGAAGAGTTCCAAAATGACACCGTAGCGGATTCTACCACGGAAGCAGTCTGGATCAAGAAGTTTGTCTCAAAACTTGGTGAGGTTCCAACCATTGATGAAGCAATACGATTTATTGCGACAACAATGGAGCTATTGCACAAGCAAAGGAACCAAGGTCTCATCAGCGATCCAAACACGTGCTTCACCGCTATCATCTGATCAGAGAGATTATAAGTAGGAATGATATAAAATTGAGAAAATTCCCACTGAAAGGAATTTAGCGGATCCTTTAACTAAGGTCTTGCCTCAAAGTAAGTTTGAGGGTATGTTAGAGCCTGTGGTATTGGATACCGTAGCGATTGGCATTAGGCCAAGTGGGAGTTTGTTAGTAATATGAGAGAAGTGCCTAAGGCAATCGCCTTATGATTGTAAACATTTATTTTAATAAATGAAATTTACTAATTGAGTATACATATTTGTGTATTTGATTGGGATCTTAAACTCATTTACTGAATGTCCGCAATACAATTCACAGCATGAGAGAATTTGTGATGAATTCACAACTAGTGATTATCTCTACATGTGCAATTGTGAAGTATTGAAATTGTCCCTAGTCGATGAATTGATAAATAAGGACACTATCAATTCTGTTGAGACTAGCATGGGTTATTCTCTAATCAGCTGATTCTCACTGGCTGGTGACATTGGGATGTCCGGAGATAAACATGAATGCTAGTTAAGGGAACTAGTTCATTGGAGTGACTGGCTGTAAAACTTCACATGGTAGTCTATATATAGACATGTCAGTGAAGTTCTTACTGCAACTTAAGTGCGATGTTCCTTTGACTTGCGGTGTTCAAGTCATCTTGGTCATGGAGACATATGCTTTAACATCTTAAGCAAGCATCTCCAAGGAGGTGTGGACCCAGGATGGTTGGGTATAAGCTGAAGTGCCTGAAGATGTTTGAACAGCCTACAAAGGATTCACCACTCCTTGCGAGGGATGTATACCCAAGGCCTATCGTCGGATTGTTACTCAAAGCCTCTGGCCAGAGCATGACATGTTCAGAGTATGAGTCTCTGAAATACATGAGAGTAATTAGAATCCATTGGACGAGAAAGACATTACTTGGGCTAGGTGTGACGTAGTCAGCCTAGTGGGGACTGACACACACAGACCATGTACTGAACCAAGTGGGTATAAGATGGTGAAGGGAATGAGGCACGATTCATTAGAGCTGCTGAAGGGTTTTAGAATTATTTCTGAGGTCAACCGTTGATCTTTCGATTAATTGGGGGTCATGATGTACTACTAGGTGCCACTCATGATCGTTCAATTATTGGTTGATTATAGACGGCCAAGATAAATCGAAAGCCTATTTAGTCACACGCACTACAAGTAATCCGAGGGATTTAAAATGAGTTCAAAATTGGATTTTCCAATCAAGAGAAATAAGTCGAATCTGAATTTATCAGAGGCGCATCGGAAGCTTAAAATGGCTAAGTCTTTTGAAGGCTTATTGGACGAATTAAATGAGTTTAATTCGTAATGGTTTTGGCTTGGTGTGGCCGGCCAAAGAAGGTGCCCACCCTCTTTGGTTTGGCCGGCCACAATAAAGGAGGGAAACCAATTTATTTGGTTTAAATTATAAAATAAATCAAGCGCGATTTGTTTTATAAAATTATGGATAAATAAATTTATATAAAGAAATTTATATAAAAAAATTTATATAAAGAGATTTATTTTCATGGAAATTAAAATAAATCTTGGATTGGTTTATTTTATAAAATCAATTATGAATTGATTTTTCCAAGATAAGAAAAAATTATATAATAAATTTATTCTTTTTATGGAAATTAAAATGAACCATGGATTGGTTTATTTTATTTTATAAAATCAATTATGAATTGATTTTTCCATGATAAGAAAATTTATATAATAAATTTATTCTTTTTATGGAAATTAAAATGAACCATGGATTGGTTTATTTTATTTTATAAAATCAATTATGAATTGATTTTTCCATAATAAGAAAAATTTATATAATAAATTTCTTGTAAATTTTATTCCATAATAAAAGGGGAGATGCATTTGTTTTATTATAAAGTTAGTTATAATAAAACTTGGCATAACGGAATAATTCATAAGAAAATTTATAAGATAAATTTCTTATGAAAAATTTATTCCGTTAAAGGGGAGACTTGGCAATGGAGAGGCTACTATATAAAGGAACCAAGGCAAGGCTTGAATTCAAATTAAGAGAATAAGTAGCAAGCTCTCTCTCTCTCTTATTCTCTCTCTCTCTCTAGGGCCGGCGCCCTCTCTTCATCTTCTAGGGCCGGCGCCCCCCTTCAAGTTGCCGTGAGCCATCTCCACCGAGAAGGTGCCGAAGAAGAAGAAGAAGCGGGTCGCTCCTCCTTCCTTCCAACGGAATCTTGATTCTGTTACTTGGTGGTTAGTTTCCATCTCTCTCTCTTGATATTCTAGTTGTGCCTTTGGAGAATCTAGTAGTTCTCGTCAGCACAAAACTCGTGGCTTTGCGAAGTCATCCCAAAGAGAACTCGGCGTGGACGCGAATAGAGGCGAAGCTTCCAAGGGACGCTACGGTTGGATCTCGTCCCTTTCTTCAAGTTACGCGAGGTACTACGTAAATTAGTTTACTTTTCTACAAAATTTTAATTTATGATCATGTCCACACATCATAAGGTTGCATGCTATATACGTGGTTAAAATAATTTGAGAAATTATTTATGCTAATTCTTCCACTGCACGTAATTATTTTAAAAAATTACGAACCCGTATCCATGTCAACATGCACCCGGTCCCAACACGTTTGTCACTCCAAAGGGCATGACCACAAACTCATAGTGCCCATATCTTGTACTGAAAGCAGTCCTTGGCACATCACTCTCCTTCACTTTGAGTTGATGGTAACCTGATCGCAGATCTATTTTGGAGAACATCTTGGCTCCCTTCAACTGATCGAATAAATCATCTATTTTTGGCAAGGGATATCTGTTCTTGATGGTTACCTTATTCAAGGCTCGATAATCTATGCACATTCGTATAGATCCATCTTTCTTCTTGACAAACAATACGGGAGCTCCCCAAGGTGAATGACTAGGGCGGATGAAACCCTTGTCAAGCAGCTCTTGCAATTGTTCTTGCAATTCTTTCAGTTCTGTTGGCGCCATGCGATAAGGTGCCTTCGAAATTGGGTTGGTTCCTGGGGCCAACTCAATTTCAAACTCAATTTCCCGATTGGGAGGGAGTCCTGGTAACTCTTCAGGAAACACCTCAGGATAGTCACAGACTACACTCACTTCTTCTCTCTTCAACCCTTCTCCTTGACTTGCATCCACTATATGAGCTAGAAAACCAGAGCACCTCTTCTCTAACATTCTCTGAGTTTGTAAGGTAGATAAGAACCTTTTTGTCTTTCTCATTGGGTCTCCAATAAACTCAAATGGAGGTTCTGCTTCTGATGTGAACTTGACTTTCCTCTTGCGGCAGTCTATAGAAGCACTATACTTGCTCAAGAAGTCCATCCCTAAAATGACATCGTAATCCTGCATCTCCAGGACTACCAAGTCACTATAGAGCTCTCAGTTGGAAATCTGAATTGGTACAACTCTTAGTTATCAGTGGTTAAAGCACTACTTATCACTTCTTCTTAGGCCTGCGGCCTATTAATCACCGCTACCCACATTTAAAGCTATCTCAGGCCTTAACATCTTCACCATCAGCCTGACTCTCTCTTTTTCCGTGCTAACTAGCTCTGGGCACAGACGAGCCAACCGATTAAACTTCTTCATTGCTTCATCGACGGATAAGTCTCCTTGTCTGAATTCCGTGAATTCGTCGTAATGCTTGTTGGTTACTCGCATGTGAAAGTATTCTTCGAAGAACTCAATCTCGAAGTCGGCCCATGTCCTCTGGCTGACATTTCTCTTGGCCTTAACTTTCTCCCACTACATCCTAGAATCTCCCGTAAGGTAGAAAGATGAACACTTTATCTTCTCTACCTCTGGTCAATCCAGTAACTCTGCTATGCTTTCCCAAGTTTTGAACCATGCTTTAGCACCCTATGGTTCGCTTATGCCTGAGAAGTTCCCTGGCTTAGTTTCTTCCACTTGATGAGGTATGCTTCTTGCCTTACTCTCCCCCCCCCCCTTGCCGGGACTATAGATGTAACCGACGGATCTTCGGTCACAACTGGTGCCACTACATTCGCCACCGGCAGGGTAATAGGAGCAGCCTGCTAGTTAGCCATCATGATGGCAATAAGTTTTCTGTTGCTCTGCTACTTGCCTTTGCAACCAAGCCACCACCTCTAAGAGATTTGGTGGTGGTACTGACTCTGTTACCTCTTGCCCTCTAGGAGCTTGCTCCTCGTTTTGGGCCTTTTTAGGGCGTCCTCAAATGTATAACTTAACACTTAATGGTAATGTTCCCAAACTTGGTTTAGGATACAACAAGACCTTGGTCTTGTTTCTTATCTCATTTCTTAGTCCTAGAGCTCGTTCTTGGTCTTAGTAAGACCTTGGTCTTACTTAGAACTTTTATCAGACACCTTACATGCTGAAATCCTCCAAACCTTGTGTTAGGCAAATCAAGACCTTGGTCTTGCTATACTAAGATCACAACATGAAGGACGTCCTCTTGGTATTCTCCTACTCTATATCATAAAGAGGGTAATGTCATTACATATCCTCATACTCAACTAGCATATGATATATTACCATACTATCATCATACTCATATAGCATATGTCATATCATATGTCATATCTTCATACTACCATCATACTCATATAGCATATATTATATCATGTCATCTTACTCATATAGCATATACTGATCATGCACATAATAGCATATAATAATGCTAACATACTTCCTTATCATCATGCACATACTGATACTAGCAGTCAAAATGAAAAGCATACAGAACTACAACATATGAACTTCTTACTTGGCAAGCGACAGGATTGATGCTTGATGTCAGTGTGGTGGAAGGGTGGATCCTCTTGCTCTGATACCACTCTGTGATGACCCGCCTTACTTCTCATCCTTAAAGCGGACGTCACTTTCACTTAACCTTAACTTTACCTTATTCTTAGCCTTAAGTTACAACTACTTGACTTCTCTTAACTTGCTCTGAATTTTTTTTCCTTTAAAAAAAAAACCTTTCATTTTATTTGCTTTGCAAGGATTTGACCCCTAGACCTCTTAGTTGTAAAACTGAAGCACTAACTAGCTGCTCTATACCACTTCTTTTCAATAATACAAGTCGACTGCTATATAGCCAGTCGACTGGTATAGGCCAGAGAAACTTTCTGTGCACGGCACCAGTCGACTGGCCTCATGGCAGTCAACTGGTGCATCGAACAGAAACTTTCTGTTCGATAAGGCAGTCGACTGGTTCTGAACCAATCGACTGGCACGCCTGAAAACCTGCATTTCAAACCTGAAAACCATCTCCAACGATCCACAAAACATATACTTTCAAGACATACAAAGCCATAACTCCATTTCTATACTCTATACTAGTTTTATAAACATTTTAGCAACCCAAAACAACCTTATAAACTTGCAATTTGGACTTTTACGGAAGTAAATAAGCTATCAAAATATATGACCTCTAGACTAGAGTTTGTACCCAACTTTGTCTCTATGCAAGGTTTAAACAATGTCATTCATTCTACCAATTCAAAACACCAAAACACATGTTCTACAAGACTTAGCCCAAAGATCTCTTCCACGGTTCCGCCGCCACTGAACATCAATGTAAGTCCCGTTCGCCTCCTTGACTTATGCTTTTTCTTTACCTTTATCTGCAATAGAAGGAAATGCAACTAATAAGCGAATTGCTTAGTAAGTAAATCCTAACTTACAAATCCAAACGATAAGGGATAAACATGCTCTTTTCCAAGAATGCTTGCTTCAAAATACATGCACTTAGAAATATTTGCACATGAGAACTTTCCTAGACTTATCATGCTCAATCATGATTAAAAACATTTACTAGCATCAAAACACTTGTAAACTTAACATGCTCATGATTTCTTTTGAAACTTACTAATGATACATTTCCATGCTTTAAAACACTAACTTCTTTGCTCTTTCTCTTTAACATGTTTATAACATAACCATGTCAACATACATAACCAAACATGCACTTAAGGAAATTGAAACACTTACATAAACTCATATACTTCAAAATAATAGTCAACTTTCTCAGGCCTTGACACTGTACCTGGTATCAATGTACCAATGCGCGCATCCCTAATAGGTTTCGGGGTAGCTAGCCACCGCACCCAATTAGAGCTTCTTTCTTACTTTCTGTGGGCCTCTCATTTGCCCGGTACATGTCACTTTACAAAAGTAAAATACTTTCTTACTCATAATGCTTGTATTTATCAAGCTAACTTTCTTTTTCATAAATCTTGCACTATAAACCTTTACCTTTACTTACTTGGAACTTTCATCGAGCACCTTGCATGCCCTTAACCCCAAAACTCCTTTTTGGGACTTTTCAAGGACTTACTCTTGTCATACTTAGGTCACATACACAAAAACTTACTCCAATTCATATTCTATGATAAAACATGTATTCTTTAGGAACTTAAAACACACAAATAAGAAAAATCATAATCTTAAAGCATGCACTTAGATCACAAACATGATTCTACAATGAGAAATACATGGCGAAACTATTTCTATTGCAGGCGAGTGATCTACTTACCCTTTTCTTGAAGAAAACTCACTATGTATCTTGAAATTCCTAGCGTAGGGTTCTTTTCTCTTCCTTTGCAAGAAAACTTCACCCTTGGCCCTAGGGAAGAAGCCCTAGGTTTTCTACTTCAAGAGGAAGAAGAAGGAGGAGAAAACTCTCCTTTTCTTCCCTATTTTTCGCAGTCTCCCACCTTGCTCGCGCGGCCTCCTCCAAGCCCTAATGGGGTCTTAACTCAACTTAAGTGGAAATTTAAATACCTCTTCATGAAACGGGCTAACTCATCTATAATATTACTTCGCTTCATCCTTTTCTGTGCTTGATACCCTTGCCTAGCTGGTTAGCCAAGCTTGCTTAAGGATTTGCTTCTCGCGTGGTCGCGAGATCAATCCCCACCCGACCCTTTAATTTTTTTCTTTTTATTTTAGTTCCGAATAATGCTAGAAAATTCCGAAAAATCCCTAATAATACCAGAAAATTATTGGGTGTTACAACTGGTACCCTGCTGAATCCCTTCCCGAGTACATTCACACAACACTCGACCCTCACGACCCGACTGACTCCTCCTCCGCAGCATCGACTGTTGCTTTTGCGCCCTCTTCATCTTTGGCTCCCGTCCCTCGGATGCACGCACGCCTCTAGCTTGCCTCCATGTCATCCTTCACGCATGCCTCGAAGTCCGTGCCCATCAGCTCATCGTCCCTGCTCTCCAAGGTCCCTCAGATGCGCATGCAAGCCTCCAGCTTGCCTCCATGCCATCCTTCACCGTACTGAGGCCGTCCAGTCCAGTCCATATGCGTACCTGTACAACCTGCACACTCAACATACGCATATCAAATACACAAGGGTAAACCTAACTTAAACCCTTTGCCCAAACATCAAAACCCATGGTCACACCGGACCATCTTAGGGCCGATTGCTCCAACAATCTCCCCCTTTTTGATGTTTGGGAATCCGTTTAAGTTAGGAAAGCAAGATAGTAGTAAGTAGCAAAAACCATGCTAAATGAATGCATATGCAATGCATAACTGAATCCTATCCCAAGGCATCCCACACCTAACCCTCCAAGTTAGAAATTTTACACCTAGCCCTCCAAGCTAGGAATTTCACCACCTAACCCTCCAGGTTAGGATTTTTCCACACCTAACCCTCTAAGTTAGGAATTTTCCCACCTAGCCCTCCAAGCTAGGATTTTTTCACACAAATCGGGCTTTTTAAAGCTTCTCCCAAGCTCCCCCTACATTGGACTTACAAAGGCTTTTTAAGAACCTCTCCAAGGTTCCCCTTACGCCAAGAAGGGAGCAACCATGCTCCCCCTCAAACTTAGCTCCCCCTAAACCTAGGGTTTCTTTCTAGCAAAGGCATTGGTTTCCCACTTAAACACAATATTTCTCCCCCTTTGCTATACATCAAAAAGAACCCAATAATTACCCAATTATTGGTTCTTTAAATTCCCAATGACCCTAAACACAGTGTACTAGATCCCCATACACTTGTCCCTTGTCATTTGGACCCCAAACCAGCTGCTGACACCCAAATTAGCCTCAGGCAGTCGACTGGCAATAGTGTCAGTCAACTGATACACCTGAAATCTGATTTTCTGGCCGAATTTCAGAAACGCGCCAGAAATTCAAAAAATTTCCAAAAATTTCCAAACTTCGTGGACAACTTTGTGGAACCTTTATCTAATTGGGAAAAATACATCTACCCATGAATCTATCACCATTCCCAAGTTTGACACAAAACCCAAAAATTTTAAAATGAAAATCAAAGCAATTAGGAGGCAACCTCCCCCTTAACCTATGCCTTCTCCCAATGTTCATTTTTCTTAGGTTAAGTTCTACCCAACTTAACCTCTTAACACCAAGTTAGGTTCTTCCCAACCTAACACCCGAGTTCTTCCTCCCTTGGACACTATTCCATGTGTTTGTCAAAGCTAACCATCATAATTCGACACATGAAATTTGTCCTTAACTCTTTCTTTTTAATATCCTCAAAATAAAAAGACATCTCCTTCTTATCTCTTATCAATCCTCCTTTAATATCAATAAACCCTTATTAACTCATGAGATAATACTTCATTTAAGGAATATGTGATCATAATCACGACTTTTAATCCACAGCCATATCCTATAATCCAAATTTGTAATTTTTGATTGTCCAATATACCTATTTCAATTTCAGCCTACAGACCAGTCGACTGCCCCTGAGGCAGTCGACTCTCAAAACTCACAGAATGTTTCTGGGCTGAGACTAGTCGACTGCCCCCAGGGCATCGACTGATACCTGATTTTCAGGTTTTTCAGTCCAAATTCAGTAATCTATAAATAATTCTACAAATCTCCAAAAATTATGAAATTTCGTGCGGAGATTTGTGAAGCCAATATCTACTTGGGAAAAATACGTTTCTAAATATATGTACTCTGGATCCCAAGATTGGTACGAAACTCAAATCTCTCTAAAGTGTATCAATTAAACTAATCCTAAAAGTTCTAATTCTCACTTCTCTTCAGTGTATCCTCTTATCCTTGATCATAGTTCATTTCTACCATTGAGTTACATGATATTTGTCCATTAAACCTCAATTTTGTCAATTATAAACTTATTTTCACCATTATCTCCCTAAAACTTCATTTAATGTGCCAAAACCTAGGGTTAAGACTTAGCCAAGTCATCCAACCCTTTTTGGCACACTTCACTCAATTTCCTAGGAGAGAATCTTTTGAGATTCATTTACCATGGACCCCAAAGGCTCCTAGAGCTCCCCCTTGAGCTCTGAACCCTAGCCACCTCTCTAGCTGACTCAATCCATACTAGGCCACACCGGTGTGCCACCGATGACTCTTGGCCTACAAAATTGGCCTTTTAACCTTGGACACCTTGTCCTTGGTTAAGTCACCCTTTCTACCCTTGGATGGCATTCTCTTGCCATCCTTGGACCTTCCCTCCTTACTAAGATTGTATGTTTTCCCAACATACTTCTTTCCATTGCCCTTGAAGGTCATAGATCGGTACCCCAATCCCGATCTATTATAGTTGGGTTTGATGCTACCCAACACCATGTCTAAGCCCTTAGATCCAACCGTGAATCATTCTAGAGCTTTTTCTAATGTATCAAGCCTTGCCCTCAAGGCTTGATTTTCCCTTTCTAGGCCTTGAACCCTAGGGTTCATATGTCCACCTTGGACATTCCTAGACCTATCCATTTTCTTAGGCATTTGTCTCCCCTTCTTGGGGTCAATGCCTTGATCCTTAGGTACCCAAGTCTTAGGTCTATCATGATGCATGCTTTTCTTAGAGTTATGATCTACCTTGTTACCCTTAGTCCTATCATTGTACTTAAATCCATGATTATGCACAAATAAATAATTCTCATGAGTTCTAGCATGCATGGGTGGGTAATTAACATGATTTTTGAAATGTAAAGAAGAACTTGAAATCGAATTTCTTTTTAAACTAGGGTTAGAGGGTACCTCCCTTACCCTTGTAGTCCTTCCTTGTTGTGAGCTTCTTCTCTTCCTTCTTTCTTCTTTTTCCCATCTTCTTAGATTTTCCATCTTCTTTAGCTCACCTTTTCTAGGGCATTTAGTGTGATAATGCCCTAGTTCTCCACATGTGAAGCATCGAATCTTCTTCCTTTTAGCTTGAGCATCACCAATTCTACAACCCACATTAGCTTTAAAGGAATTCACAATGGGTTTAGGGTGTACCACCTTTTTCTTACCTAGTGGGCACTTATCCTTGTAGTGCCCCTTTTCATTGCACCCAAAGCATACAATGTGGTCTTTAGTCCTTGCTTTGGTGGAGGTTGAGGCTTGGTTGACTTCCTCTTCACCCTTGGATGAAGTGGAGACTTCCTCTTGATCATGTGTAGGTGAGGGTCTCTCCTCCCCCTCAATCCTTGAGGTGGTGACCTCCTCCTCTTCTCTAGATGAGGTGGATGACCTCTCACTTTCTTCTTCACTTGAGGATGTGGACACTTCTTCCTCCTCTTGAGCTATTGAGCTCACTTCCTCAGGTTCATCTACTCCTTGAGTTTGTGTAGGGTTCTTGTGATATTCCACCAACTTGGTCCATAATTCGTGTGCATTTTTATAATTCCCTACAATACTCAAAACATTGTTAGGCAAAACATCACTTAATACATCTATTACCTTCTTGTTTGCCCTAGAGTAGTCTTGTTGCTCTTGAGTCCAATATCTAGGACGAAGCTTCTTTCCATACATGTCCTTTGGAACTTCGAAGGGCTCTTCTAGCATGACCATGCACTCCCACTCCATGCAAAGCCAATTCTTCATCCTCGCCCACCAATAGTCGAAATCCTCATTGTCGTAGGGCGGTGGGGTGTAGATGTTGTCCCCCAACTTATCTTCCATTGTTTCCTCTCCTCTAGTGTGCGCTCCCTCGGCGGTTAGTCCGATCAAGAGCAGTCCTTGCTCTGATACCAACTGTTAGATCGTATTGTCGTACGCTAGAGGGGGGTGAATAGCGTTTCGCCGAATTTTTGTTCCTACACCATTAGTTTGCACAGCAGAAATAATAGTAAAACAATAATAAGATCACTAACCAATGCTAACACGGCGATTTTAGTTGGTATCCACCCTGGTCGGGTGACTAATCCAACAATCCGTCGGTGGATCAAACCCCGGATAACCTCCGGCTAGAACTCGTCGCTCCTTGTGGGTGGAGAAACCTCGCCACAACACCAAGGACACTTCCTGAGTATACAAGACAACTAACTTGCCCTATCCAAGCAAGTTTCGTCAAGAAACTCAGCCACCACGAAGTCCTTTTTAAATAGGACTCGGGGTTGATTTCTCACTACCAGTCGATTGCCCCCAGGGCAGTCGACTGGTGCCAGCCAAATTCGACCGTTGACACCCCCAACGTTCAAATTTGCCAGCTCACCAGCCACCTACCAGTCGACTGCCCCCAGGGCAATCAATTGGTACCCTGCTGAATCCCTTCCCGAGTACATTCACACAGCAATCGACCCTCACGACTCGACTGACTCCTCCTCCGCAGCCTCGACTATTGCTTTCGCGCCCTCTTCATCTTCGGCTCCCATCCCTCGGATGCACGCAAGCCTCCAGCTTGCCTCCATGCCATCCTTCACGCATGCCTCGAAGTCTGCGCCCATTAGCTCATCATCCCTGCTCTCCAAGGTCCCTCAGATGCGCAGGCAAGCCTCCAGCTTGCCTCCATGCCATCCTTCACCGTACTGAGGCCGTCCAGTCCAGCCCATATGCGTACCTGTACAACCTGCACACTCAACATACGCATATCAAATACACAAGGGTAAACCTAACTTAAACCCTTTGCCCAAACATCAAAACCCATGGTCACACCGGACCATCTTAGGGCCGATTGCTCCAACACAGGGCACCCGTATGAAGCCTATATAAGGTGCTTCGACCCCTCTGCTTCAAACACAACTGCTAAGTGTCATTCTGATCACTCTAACCAACAACAACGCGCTAAAGACGAAGCTCTACGACTGGGAGGCTCCAGGAGGAAGTGCGTGGCACTTCGGAGGTCCAGATCGGCCGAGCTTCAACTTTGTTTTATTTGGTTTGCATTTAATTTTTCGTACTTAATTTTTTGTACTTGTGCTTGTACTTCTACACTGTAAGACGGGTTTTCTCCACCTCCGAAAATTCTGGAAACGAGACCAATAGTGGACTCACGCTGAGTACATAGGCCTTGGACGTACTGACCTTGGGGGGGGGGGGGGTTGGGTACCAATTAAATAAATCCCGCTGTGTCCCTGTGTATTGCTTTTATTTTGTTTATTTACTTTTCCGCTGTGCTACTAACGTTCTAAGTTCAGAACGATCCGAGTTTTTCTACGAAGTTTCTGCGAGAGTTTTTCACGGTCGATATTCACCCCCCCCTCTATCGACGGCACCGGTCCTACAATTGGTATCAGAGCAGAGCCGCTCTTCACCGGACTAACCGCCGAATATGTTTAAGCATTAAAAGTATGTTTTAAAAGGTTAAGCATCCTTATATATATGTAATTGTCTCATGCATTCATCCATGTTATGCATTATAATTATGATAAGAATATTATGCAAAGTAAGTTTATGCAAAGCAAGTTTATGCAAGATATGTTTATGCAAATGATTTTGTTTATGCTCATGTTACTATATGATGCCATGATTTGATTGTGTTTATGCTAATTTAGAATGCCATGATTTATCTATGTTCATGTTAGTTTAGGATGTCATGATTTATTTATGTTCATGCTAGTTTAAAATGCCATGATTTAATTTATGTGCATGATAGTTTAGGGTGCCATAATTTAATTATGTTTATGCCAAGTTAGAATGCCATGATTTGATTTATGTTCATGCTAGATTAGGATGCCATGATGTAATTATGTTTATGCTAAGATAGTATGCCATGATTAGATTTATGTTCATGCTAGTTTAGAATGTCATGATTTAATTATGTTTATGCTAAATTAGAATGCCATGATTTTTTTTATGATGTCTACATGCCCTAAGCATGTGAACGTAACGCCGCTTAGGAAAAAAAAAAAGCGGGCGTTACACTTGCATTTCTCAGAAAGCTCAATATATCTTTCAAAAGTACTTACATTTTTCAAAATGTTCAAAATATTTTTTCAAAGTATTTTTTTTAAGGTACAAACTTTTCAAGAAAAATATCTTTTCAATATACAGGTTTTTGCACAATATGTTTCAAAGTATTCTTTTAAAGTGCAAAAAATCTCTAAGTGAAATTTTTATGTGCTTACTTTTCTAAGTAAAAGTCTTTCATGTATGCAATTCTTTATGAAAATCTTTCTCAATTGGATATTTTTCTAAATCTTATGAATGTACAACTTTTTGTTTGTAGTACTTTTCAAAGTGTTATCTTTTGGTGCAATTGTTTTTTAACTATCTTCTTGTTATGCTTTCAAAGATTTATACTAAGTCTTTTCAAAAGGAAAATTTTTCATTGTAGGTTGAAGTATTTTTGTTGATTTTTGATGTATGACAAAGGGGGAGAGTGCACTTAAGTTAGAAATTTTTTATTTTTTCCAAAGGATCAAATGAAATCAAAAAGTTTTTTTCAAAAAGGGAGAGAGTGAGCTTAAGTGAATTTTTTTTTCTCCCAAAGGATAGAGAGCTTTCCCAAAGGATCAAAATTTATTTTCAAAACTTAGATTTTTTCAAGGATTATAATTTAACCCTTTCAACCAATCTATCTTAAGATATTGTCAAACATCAAAAAGGGAGAGATTGTTGGTGCAAGATGCATCAGTGATGTCCTCCTCTAAGTGTTTCAATGTTTGACAATATACTTAAGTCAGTGATACATTGAACAAGGGAAGGGTGAGTGAAGAAAAGAATATCAAAGTGAACCAAAGTCCTAGTTAACCTAGGCACTAAGACCTGGTGAGTGAAGTTGGGCTCGAAGTCCTAGTGAGTGAAGCTGGGCACTAAGACCTGGTGAGTGAAGCTAGGCACGAAGTCCTGGTGAGTGAAGCTGGGCACTAAGACCTGGTGAGTGAAACTGGGCACGAAGTCCTAGTGAGTGAAGCTGGGCACTAAGACCTGGTGAGTGAAACTGGGCACGAAGTCCTGGTGAGTGAATGTGACGGCCCGCCTTAACTCCTCTTCCTCAAAGCGGACATCACTTTCACTTAACCTTAACTTTACCTTATTCTTAGCCTTAGGTTATAACTACATGACTTCCCTTAACTTGCTATGAATTTTTTTCCTTTTAAAAAAAACCTTTCATTTTATTTGCTTTGCAAGGATTTGACCCCTCTAAGTGTTTCAATGTTTGACAATATACTTAAGTCAGAGATACATTGAACAAGGGAAGGGTGAGTGAAGAAAAGAATATCAAAGTAAACCAAAGTCCTAGTTAACCTAGGCACTAAGACCTGGTGAGTGAAGTTGGGCTCGAAGTCCTAGTGAGTGAAGCTGGGCACTAAGACCTGGTGAGTGAAGCTGGGCACTAGACCTAGTGAGTGAAACTGGGCACGAAGTCCTGGTGAGTGAATGTGACGACCCGCCTTAACTCCTCTTCCTCAAAGCGGACATCACTTTCACTTAACCTTAACTTTACCTTATTCTTAGCCTTCGGTTATAACTACATGACTTCCCTTAACTTGCTATGAATTTTTTTCCTTTTAAAAAAAACCTTTCATTTTATTTGCTTTGCAAGGATTTGACCCCTAGACCTCTTAGTTGTAAAACTAATGCACTAACCAGCTACTCTACACCACTCCTTTTCAATAGTACCAGTCGATTGCTATATAGCCAGTCGACTGGTATCGGCCACAGAAACTTTCTGTGCCCGGCACCAGT
The DNA here is from genome assembly GCA_024364735.1 of Boesenbergia rotunda. Classification (NCBI taxonomy): domain Eukaryota; kingdom Viridiplantae; phylum Streptophyta; class Magnoliopsida; order Zingiberales; family Zingiberaceae; genus Boesenbergia; species Boesenbergia rotunda. The sequence goes on from JAGFNQ010004813.1 coordinate 16,964, forward strand.
CGACTGACCTCATGGCAGTCAATCGGTGCATCGAAAAGAAACTTTCTGTTCGATAGGGCAGTCGACTGGTTCTGAACCAGTCGACTGGCACGCCTGAAAACCTACATTTCAGACCTGAAAACCATCTCCAACGATCCACAAAACATATACCTTCAAGACATACAAAGCCATAACTCCATTTCTATACTCTATACTAGTTTTATGAACATTTTAGCAACCCAAAACAACCATATAAACTTGCAATTATGACTTTTGCGGAAGTAAATAAGCTATCAAAATATATGAACTCTAGACTAGAGTTTGTACCCAACTTTCTCTCTATGCAAGGTTTAAACAAAGTCATTCATTCTACCAATTCAAAACACCAAAACACATGTTCTACAAGACTTAGCCCAACGATCTCTTCCACGGTTCCGCCGCCACTGAACATCAATGCAAGTCCCGCTCGCCTCCCTATCTTATGCTTTTTCTTTACCTTTGTCTGCAATAGAAGGAAATGCAACTAATAAGCGATTTGCTTAGTAAGTAAATCCTAACTCACAAATCCATGCGATCAATGATAAACATGCTCTTTTCAAATAATGCTTGCTTCAAAACACATGCACTTTGAAATACTTGCACATGGAAACTTTCATATACTTATCATGCTCAATCATTCTTGAAAACATTTACTAGCATTAAAACATTGGCAAATCTAACATGCTCATAATTTATTTTGAAACTTGCTACTTATGCATTGCCATACTTTAAACCACTAACTTCTTTACTCTTGCTCTTTAACATGCTTGTAACATAACAATGTTAACATACATAGCAAAACATATGCTCAAACTGAAAACACTTATATATACTCATATACTTCAAAATAATAATCAACTTTCTCAGGCCTTGACACTGTACCATGGTATCAGTGTACCAATGAGCGCATCCCTAATAGATTTCGGGGTAGCTAGCCACCGCACCCTATTAGAGCTTCTTTCTTTCTTTCTGTGGGCCTCTCATTTGCCCGGTACATGTCACTTTATAAAAGTAAAATACTTTCTTACTCATAATGCTTGTATTTATCAAGCTAACTTTCTTTTTTATAAATCATGCACTATAAACCTTTACCTTTTCTTACTTGGAACTTTCATCGAGCACCTTGCGTGCCCTTAACCCCAAAACTCATTTTTGGGACTTTCTTACTCATAATGCTTGTATTTATCAAGCTAACTTTCTTTTTCATAAATCTTGCACTATAAACCTTTACCTTTTCTTACTTGGAACTTTCATCGAGCACCTTGCGTGCCCTTAACCCCAAAACTCCTTTTTGGGACTTTTCAATAACTTACTCTTGTCATACTTAGGTCACATACACAAAAACTTACTCCAATTCATATTCTATGATAAAACATGTATTCTTTAGGAACTTAAAACACACAAATAAGAAAAACCATAATCTTAAAGCATGCACTTAGATCACAAACATGATTCTACAACGAGAAATACATGGCGAAACTACTTCTATTGCAGGTGAGTGATCTACTTACACTTTTCTTGAAGAAAACTCACTAAGTATCTCGAAATTCCTAGCGTAGGGTTCTTTTCCTCTTCCTTTGCAAGAAAACTTCACCCTTGGCCCTAGGGAACAAGCCCTAGGTTTTCTACTTCAAGAGGAAGAAGAAGGAGGAGAAAACTCTCCTTTTCTTCCTTGTTTTTCGCAGCCTCCCACCTTGCTCATGCGGCCTCCTCCAAGCCCTAATGGGGTCTTAACTCAACTTAAGTAGAAGTTTAAATACCTCTTCATGAAACGGGCTAACTCAACTATAATATTATTTCGCTTCACCTTTTTCTGTGCTTGATACCCTTGCCCAGCTGGTTAGCCAAGCTTGCTTAAGGATTTGCTTCTCGCGTGGTCGCGAGATCAATCCCCACCCGTAATTTTTTTCTTTTTATTTTAATTCTAAAAAATGCTAGAAAATTCTAAAAAATCTCTAATAATACCAGAAAATTATTGGGTGTTACAATCCTCCCTACCTTATAAAAAGTTCATCCTCGAACTTAGAACAGCTCTGGATACCTTTGCCTCATGCTATCTTCTGATTCCCAAGTTGCCTCTTCATACTTCTGATTCAGCCATAAGACTTTCACTAATGGTACCACTTTGTTCCTCAGCTTCTTATCTGCTCGATCTATTATCTGAATAGGTCGACTTTCATAACTGAGATCTTCTTGCACTTGTACCATCTGTGGCTCAATCACTTGGTTGGCATCTGGGATATGCTTCTTTAGCATTGAGACATGCAACACATTGTGTATTGCGGACATCTCTGAGGGTAGCTCCAACTCATAAGCTTCTTTGCCAACTCTTTTCGTCATTGGGTAGGGCCCTACGTATCGAGGACTTAGCTTGCCTTTCTTGCCAAATCTCATCACACCCTTCATAGGAGATACTTTGAGGAAAACTGTATCCCCAACTTCAAACTCTAACGGCCTACGGCGTACATCGGCGTAGCTCTTCTGCCTACTCTGAGCAGTCTCTATCATCTGGCGGATGCTCTTTATAGCTTCTGTGGTATCATCTATAAGATCAGTCTGTGACCCCATTTCCTTCTTCTCACTACCTTCATACCAACAGAGGGGAGATCTACACTTCCTACCATAAAGAGCTTCATAGGGTGCCATACCAATAGTAGCTTGGTAACTGTTGTTGTAGGCAAACTTAGCTAAACACAAATACTTGCACCAACTGCCTTTGAAATCTAATGCACAAGCTCTGAGCATATCTTCTAGACTTTGATTCACTCTCTCTGTCTGTCCATCAGTCTGGGGATGGAAAGCTATGCTAAACTTCAATTTGGTGCCTAGCGCTGTCTGTACGCACTCCCAAAAGTGTGAAGTGAAACGACCATCCCTATCAGAGATAATGGTCTTCAGGACTCCGTGTAGCCGGATCACTTCCTGCACATATAACTGGGCTAACTTTTCAATTGAGTAAGACACTCTGATTGCCAAGAAGTGGGCAGACTTGGTCAATCTGTCTACTATCACCCAAATAGCGTCATAGCCATTAGTTGTCTTTGGTAGACCAACTATGAAATCCATGGCTATGTCTTCCCATTTCCACTCTGGAATCTAAATGTGCTGTAGGACACCTCCTGGTCTCTGGTGTTCTGCTTTAACTCTCTGACATGTCAGGCAGGTGCTGACATACTTAGCTATGTCTCTCTTCATCCCTGACCACCAAAATCTTCTTTTCAAGTCCTGGTACATCTTGGTAGAACCAGGATGCATGGAGTAGGGAGTTCCATGGGCTTCTTCAAGAATCTTCTTTCTCCGCTCTTCATTCATGGGAACACACAAACGGTCACCATAATAGAGTATCCCACTGTCAGATACTCTAAACTCTTTACTCTCTTCTTCTTGCACCTCTTGCTTGATCCTTTGGATATCAGAATCCTCAGCTTGCTCTTTCTGTATCTCTTCAAGCAAGGTGGACTCTAGTGTCAATAGGGCTAGCTGTCCATCAATAATCTCCACTCCATAATCTACTATCTCCTTCTGTAATGGTGGTGCCAATGCTGATAAGGACATCAAAGTGGCACAAGCCTTTCTACTCAGTGCATCTGCTACTCTATTTGCCTTACCAGGGTGGTACAGAATCTCACAGTCATAGTCCTTCACTAACTCAAGTCACCTTCGCTGTCTCATATTGAGGTCTTTCTGAGTGAAGAAATATTTCAGACACTGGTGATCTGTATAAATCTTACACTGCACTCCATACAAGTAATGCCTCCATATCTTTAGAGCAAAGACTATAGCTACCAACTCCAGATCATAAGTGGGGTAATTCTTTTCATAGTCCTTGAGTTGTCTGGAAGCATATGCTATGACTTTGCCTTCTTGCATAAGGACTGCTCCAAGTCCTAGCTTTGATGCATCACTGTATATATCAAAGCTCTTATCACCTTCGGGTACTGTAAGGATAGGAGCGCTGGTCAGTCTCTTCTTCAACTCAAGGAAGCTCTGCTCACAGTCCTCAGTCCACTCATACTTCTTATTCTTTCTGGTAAGGGCTGTAAGTGGAGAAGCTATCTTTGAAAAGTCCTCTACAAACCTTCTGTAGTACCCTGCCAAACCCAGAAAACTTCTGATCTCACTAGCATTCATTGGTCGACTCCAGATATTAACTGCTTCAATCTTGGCTGGGTCTACCATAATGCCTTCTTTCGAAATGATGTGGCCTTGGAATGCCACCTGGTCAAGCCAAAACTCACACTTTGAGAATTTGGCGTACAGCTCCCTCTGGTGTAAGGTCTGCAACACTATCTTCAGGTGTTCTTCATGTTCTTCCTGAGTCTTTGAATACACTAGGATATCATCAATGAAGACAATGACGAACTTGTCAAGAATGTCCTTGAACACTCTATTCATTAGATCCATAAACGTCGCAGGGGAGTTTGTCACTCGAAAGGGCATGACCACAAACTCGTAGTGCCCATATCTTGTACTGAAAGCAGTCCTTGGCACATCACTCTCCTTCACTTTGAGTTGATGGTAACCTGATCGCAGATCTATTTTGGAGAACAACGTTTTTCCCTTCAACTGATCGAATAAATCATCTATCCTTGGCAAGGGATATCTGTTCTTGATGGTTACCTTATTCAAGGCTCGATAATCTATGCACATTTGCATAGATCCATCTTTCTTCTTGACGAACAATACGGGAGCTCCCCAAGGTGAATGACTAGGGCGGATGAAACACTTGTCAAGCAGCTCTTGCAATTGTTCTTGCAATTCTTTCAGTTCTGTTGGCGCCATGCGATAAGGTGCCTTCGAAATTGGGTTGGTTCCTGGGGCCAACTCAATTTCAAACTCAATTTCCCAATTGGGAGGGAGTCCTGGTAACTCATCAGGAAACACCTCAGGATAGTCACAGACTACCCTCACTTCTTCTCTCTTCAACCCTTCTCCTTGACTTGCATCCACTATATGAGCTAGAAAACCAGAGCACCCCTTCTCTAACATTCTCTGAGTTTGTAAGGTAGATAAGAACCTTTTTGTCTTTCTCTTTGGGTCTCCAATAAACTCAAATAGAGGTTCTGCTTTTGGTGTGAACTTTACTCTTCTTCTACGGTATTCAATAGCAGCACTGTACTTGCTCAAGAAATCCATCCCTAAGATGATATCATAATCCTTCATGTCAAGGACTACTAACTCACCATAGAGTTCTTGGTTAGAAATCTGAATTAATACTGCTCTTAGCCACTGAGTAGATGCCATGACCTCTCCTGAAGGTAAGGTTGTTAAGAACTTCATCGTTCAATATTTCAGGTGGCCTTTATACTGTTTATGTAGTGCCCCGTGATCAAAGCACTACTTATCAGTTCTGCGGAGGTTTGCGGCCTCTTAACACCGCTAGCCCCATTTAACGCTATCTCAGGCCTTAACATCTTGAGCATTAGCCTGCCTATCTCTTTTTCTGTGCTAACTAGCTCTGGGCACAGATGAGCTAACCGATTAAACTTCTTCACTGCTTCATCCACGGATAAGTCTCCTTGTCTGAACTCCGTGAACTCGTCGTAACGCTTGTTGGCTACTCGCATGTGAAAATATTCTTCGAAGAACTCAGTCTCGAAGTCGGCCCATGTCATCTAGCTGATATTTCTCTTGGCCTTAACTTTCTCCCACCACATCCTAGCATCTCCCGTAAGTCAGAAAGATGCACACTTTATCTTCTCTACCTCATGCCAGTCCAGTTGTCCTACTATTCTTTCCAACGTTTTGAACCATGCTTAAGCATCCCATGGTTTGCTTGTGCCTGGGAAGTTACCTGGCTTCAGTTTCTTCTACTGAATGAGGTATGCTTCTTGCCTTACCCCCCTTGCCGGGATTACAGAAGTAACCGATGGGTCTTTGGTCACAACTGGTGCCACTACATTCGCCACCAATGGGGGAACAGGAGTGGCCTACTAGATAGCTATCATGGTGGCAATAACTTGCAATTATTCTGCTAACTGTCTCCATAACTGCGCTACCACCTCTAAGAGATTTGGTGATGGTACTGACTCTGCCTCTTGCCCTTTAGGAGCTAGCTCCTCATTTTGGGCCTTTTTAGGGCGTCCTCAAATGTATAACTTAACACTTAACGGTAATGTTCCCAAACTTGCGTTAGGATACAACAAGACCTTGGTCTTGTTTCTTATCTCATTTCTTAGTCCTAGAGCTCGTTCTTGGGCTTAGTAAGACCTTGGTCTTACTTAGAACTTTTATCAGACATCTTACATGCTGAAATCCTCCAAACCTTGTGTTTAGGCAAATCAAGACCTTGGTCTTGCTATACTAAGATCACAACATGAAGGACGTCCTCATGGTATTCTCCTACTCTATATCATAAAGAGGGTAATGTCATTACATATCCTCATACTCAACTAGCATATGATATATTACCATACTATCATCATACTCATATAGCATATGTCATATCATATGTCATATCTTCATACTACCATCATATTCATATAGCATATGTCATATCATGCTATCTTACTCATATAGCATATACTGATCATGCACATAATAGCATATAATAATGCTAACATACTTCCTTATCATCATACACTTACTGATACTAGCAGTCAAAATGAAAAGCATATAAAACTGGAAAATATGAACTTCTTACTTGGTAGGCGGCAGGATTGATGCTTGATGTCAGTGTGGCGGAAGGGTGGAACCTTTTACTCTGATACCACTCTGTGACGACCCGCCTTAACTTCTCTCCCTTAAAGCGGACGTCACTTTTACGTAACCTTAACTTTACCTTATTCTTAGCCTTAGGTTATATCTACTTGACTTCCCTTAACTTGTAATGAATTTTTTTCCTTTTAAAAAAAACCTTTCATTTTATTTGCTTTGCAAGTATTTGACCCCTAGACCTCTTAGTTGTAAAACTGAAGCACTAACCAGCTGCTCTATACCACTTCTTTTCAATAGTACCAGTCGACTACTATATAGCTAGTCGACTGGTATCGGCCACAGAAACTTTCTGTGCCCGGCACCAGTCGACTGGCCTCATGGCAGTCAATTGGTGCATCGAACAGAAACTTTCTGTTCGATAGGGCAGTCTACTAGTTCTGAACCAGTCGACTGGCACGCCTGAAAACCTGCATTTCAGACCTGAAAACCATCTCCAACGATCCACAAAACATATACTTTCAAGACATACAAAGCCATAACTCCATTTCTATACTCTATACTAGTTTTATAAACATTTTAGCAACCCAAAACAACCATATAAACTTGCAATTAGGACTTTTGCGGAAGTAAATAAGCTATCAAAATATATGAACTCTAGACTAGAGTGTGTACCCAACTTTGTCTCTATGCAAGGTTTAAACAAAGTCATTCATTCTAGCAATTCAAAACACCAAAACACATGTTCTACAAGACTTAGCCCAACGATCTCTTCCACGGTTCCGCCGCCACTGAACATCAATGCAAGTCCCGCTCGCCTCCCTAGCTTATTCTTTTTCTTTACCTTTGTCTGCAATAGAAGGAAATGCAACTAATAAGCGATTTGCTTAGTAAGTAAATCCTAACTCACAAATCCATGCGATCAATGATTAACATACTCTTTTCAAATAATGCTTGCTTCAAAACACATGCACTTTGAAATACTTGCACATGGAAACTTTCATATACTTATCATGCTCAATCATGCTTGAAAACATTTACTAGCATTAAAACATTGGCAAATCTAACATGCTCATAATTTCTTTTGAAACTTGCTATTTATGCATTGCCATACTTTAAACCACTAACTTCCTTGCTCTTGCTCTTTAACATGCTTGTAACATAACAATGTTAACATACATAGCAAAACATATGCTCAAACTGAAAATACTTACATATACTCATATACTTCAAAATAATAATCAACTTTCTCAGGCCTTGACACTGTACCATGGTATCAGTGTACCAATGCGCGCATCCCTAATAGTTTTCGGGGTAGCTAGCCACCGCACCCTATTAGAGCTTCTTTCTTACTTTCTGTCGGCCTCTCATTTGCCCGGTACATGTCACTTTACAAAAGTAAAATACTTTCTTACTCATAATGCTTGTATTTATCAAGCTAACTTTCTTTTTCATAAATCTTGCACTATAAACCTTTACCTTTTCTTACTTGGAACTTTCATCGAGCACCTTGCGTGCCCTTAACCCCAAAACTCATTTTTGAAACTTTCTTACTCATAATGCTTGTATTTATCAAGCTAACTTTCTTTTTCATAAATCTTGCACTATAAACCTTTACCTTCTCTTACTTGGAACTTTCATCGAGCACCTTGCGTGCCCTTAACCCCAAAACTCCTTTTTGGGACTTTTCAATAACTTACTCTTGTCATACTTAGGTCACATACACAAAAACTTACTTCAATTCATATTCTATGATAAAACATGTATTCTTTAGGAACTTAAAACACACAAATAAGAAAAACCATAATCTTAAAGCATTCACTTAGATCACAAACATGATTCTACAATGAGAAATACATGGCGAAACTATTTCTATTGCAGGTGAGTGATCTACATACACTTTTCTTGAAGAAAACTCACTAAGTATCTCGAAATTCCTAGCGTAGGGTTCTTTTCCTCTTCCTTTGCAAGAAAACTTCACCCTTGGCCCTAGGGAACAAGCCCTAGGTTTTCTACTTCAAGAGGAAGAAGAAGGAGGAGAAAACTCTCCTTTTCTTCCCTGTTTTTCGCAGCCTCCCACCTTGCTCGCGCGGCCTCCTCCAAGCCCTAATGGGGTCTTAACTCAACTTAAGTGGAAGTTTAAATACCTCGTCATGAAACGGGCTAACTCAACTATAATATTATTTCTCTTCATTCATTTCTGTGCTTGATACCCTTGCCCAGCTGGTTAGCCAAGCTTGCTTAAGGATTTGCTTCTCGCGTGGTCGCGAGTTCAATCCCCACCCGACCCTTTAATTTTTTTTCTTTTTATTTTAATTTTGAAAAATGCTAGAAAATTCCAAAAAATCCCTAATAATACCAGAAAATTATTGGGTGTTACAGTGAAGCTGGGCAAAAGTCCTGATGAGTGAAGTTAGGCACGAAGACCTAGTTCGAGGAATTGGGCACTAAGTCCTGGCCGACGGTTGGGCACCGAAGTCCTAGACCTAGGGTTTGGGCACGAAGTCTTGGTTCGAGGAATTGAGCAACTTAGCTAAGCGATGACTAAGGACTAGAGACGGGTCGAGGGTCGGACGTCTTGAGATCCGAGAGTATCGAAGGCTAAGCAAAAGTCCATCCGAATGGACTGGGTGGCAACCGTCTTCTGAGAGGAGTAGGTTGAAGGCGCGTTCCCTGGGGTGGGAACATAGACATCGGTTCGACCTAGGGTTTCATGGAAATTCGAAGTCAGAACCAAGCCCTTAAGATTAAGATTATCTGCATGCTTGTCTTACCTTTGATTGTATTGCAGGTACCTAAAAGTTGGAAACAAAGCAGGCAAACGAACACAAGCAACCTAGAAGAAGAGCTCTAGGGTGCCCATATTGAAACAGGCGCCCCAGAGCAACAGGGCGCCCTAGACTGGCAGCAAGCTCCCAGCGCCTGTTAACACAAGCGCCTGAGAGCTCCCATGTGCCCTGTATGCGTGAGGTGCCTAGGAAGAGGGATCTTATCCCAGCGCGAGTTCGGCGCGAGGATGGAGTTTGACCAAGCTATATGAGGCGCCTCATTGATCACAGTCACCGCAATGAACCCTATAAAAGGGGGCATCAACCCCTCAGCATAGAACACAACTTCTACGATCATTCTGAGCATTCCGAGCTAAAGAAAAGTGCTAGAGACGAAGCCCTACAACCAAGGAGGCTCCAGGAGGAAGTTCGCGGCACATTGGAGGTCCAGATCGGCCAGGCGTTCAACTTTTATATTTTGGTTTGATTTACTTTTCTGCAATTACTTTCAGTATATTTTTATTATAAATCATACACTGTAAGACGGGTTTCTCCGCCTCCGGAAAGTTCGAAAAGGAGACAATTAGTGGACGGGCGTTCCCGTGCTTAGGCCTTGGATGTACTGACCCTGGGGGGTTGGGAACCAAGTAAATCCCATGTATATAAGTCTCGTTGTTTTCTTTGTTCTTTCTATTTTTCGCTGCACTAACTCCGAGTCTTGAACGAAGATCCGAATGACGAGGGTTTCTATGAGGTTTCCGCGAGATTATTACGGTCGATATTCACCCCCTTATCGACGGCACCGGTCCCCACAGGACCTTATCCTGTAATCATTGGCGGAAGGGTACAATCAATTTTCAGGAACTATAATATGAACGAAATTGACAAGCCTTTTCCTGAGATGCTCAGCATGTTGAGAACTGCTGAACCCAATCTCATGAAAACCAAGACCAGTAATGTACTGATGGTACAGAAGGGCAAAGGCAAATTGAAGCCTAAGGGCAAGGGTAGACCCAAGCCTAAGGCAAGACTAATTCTACTGCACTGAAGGTTAAAGGCTGGGTGCCTAAGGAAGGGACCTGCTTCCACTATGGTGAGACGGACATTGGAAGTGGAACTGCAAACTCTACCTGGAGGAAGTAAAGAAGAATGAGGTGAGACATCAGCCTCAGATATTTTTGTTATCGAAGTCAATCTATCTATTTCTTCTTCTTGGGTATTAGATATCGATTGCGCATCTCAGATTTGTACTAATGTGCAGGGCCTTCAAAGAGCTAGATCGTTGACAAAGGTCGAAGTGGACATGCGAGTAGGCAATAGTGCAAGAGTTGCTGCTATAGCTGTAGGAACATATTCCTTGTCTTTGCCCACTGGCTTATCTTAGAACTAGAGGAGTGCTTCTAAGTACTTGCACTAACTAAGACATAATTTCTTTATCTTGTTTAGACAAGAAAGACTTTTCATTTATCATAAAGGGCAAATGTTGTTCTATAATGTTAAATAATATGTTCTATTGTAGTGCATCACTTATGAATGGACTCTATGTTCTAGACTTAGAGAACCCAATCTATAACATAAATACCAAATGGTTAAAACTAAATGATTTGAATCAAACATATCTTAGCATTGTCGCTTGGGTCATATAAATGAGAGTCGCATATCCCAGTTCCATAAGGATGGATTACTAACTAATTTGATTTTGAATCATATGAGACATGTGAATCTTGTCTTCTAGGAAAGATGACCAAGACTTCATTTAGTAGACACGGTGAAAGAGCGATAGACTTATTATGACTCATACATACTGATGTATGTGGCCCTTTCAATATTGCACCTAGAGGAGACTATTACTACTTCATAACTTTCACTGATGATGTTAGTAGATACAGCTATGTGTATCTCATGAAACACAAGTCAAATCTTTGAAAAGTTCAAAGAATTTAAGAGTGAAGTACAAAACCAACTTGGCAAGAGTATTAAGATGCTTCGATCAGATCTAGTGTTAGGATGTATACTAAAAGCCTTGCTTTTATATAGACATCTACATTTTGAAATAAGAATCACATGATCATTGTTTGTATATTTATATTGGTTATTTATGTGCATATTGTCTAATACTTTATATTGTAGATAACATGGTGTGTGGTGTCACACAGAAGATCTGTTGGTGCCGGAAGCACCAAGATCGAACCTGTGTTTTGTAATGGTAAAGGGTTCATAAGTTAAGATTTGTTGTGATCTAACGATGTTACTCAAGTGTACAGGAAAAGTCCTAGGTCAACTAGGCATGAAGTCTTGACATAATGTTGGGCAATAAGTCCTTGCCGCGGGCTGGGCACCAAAGACCCGTGAGTGAAGCTGGCAATAAGTCCTAGTCATGGACTGGGCACCGAAGACCTGGTGAGTGAAGTAGGGCAATAAGTCCTGGTCGCGGACTGGGTACGAAGACCTGATCCAGGGGATTGGGCAAAAGTCCAATCAGAAGAGCCGATTGGTAAAAAGGTAAACTCTCCTGAGAGGAGTAGGTGAAGAGGCGTTCCCTAGAGGAGGAACACTAGGCGTTGGTTCGACCTAGGGTTCCATTTTAGAAGCCCAAAGCCAGAACCAAGACAGCTCCGGCTGTTAATTGTGCTTAACAATATATTATTTGTCTGTTCTTTGTGTTTTGGAACTAACCCTGGTTGCAGGAACAAAGGGTGAAAGTTTCCTGCTCCCAAGCGCTTGAATGAGGTCAGGCGCCTGTTTGAACAGGCACCTGTATTGTGACAAGCGCCCTAGACAAGGGTGTTTTCAAGCCACCTCGAAGCAAACCTCCACGTCAGCATCTGAGGCGCCTGTGTTCATACAGGCGCCCCAGTCAGCTCAGGTGCCCCAGTTGAAGGGATAAGCGCTGGCCAAGTCTGCGAATGGAGTTTCACTAAGGGAAGACCACGTGTCAGGCGCCCCCTTCAACACAGGCGCCCAAGCGACTACTATATAAAGGGGTTCACCCCCTTGCTTCAGAACACAACTGCGCCCAACGATTTTCTCAAGCGCTCTGCTCCATACGTTCCGTGCTCAAGACTCAAGCGCCAACGACGACCCGCGGCTCCAATTTTCAATCTTCTTCGTCGTCGTTATATAGTTTTAATTGTTTATTTTCATTAAATTCTGTATTCGATTTCAAACTTGTAATATTTTCTAGGAATATAGAATTGCCATCGTAAATGGTCAAGGACTGTGGGTCTTGGAGTAGGAGCCGACCGCGACTCCGATCCAAGTAAAAAATCGAAGTGTTAGTATTGAATTTTTCCGCTGCGCAATTGCTCTCATTTTTCTGAAAAATTATCTATCGATATTCACCCCCCTGTATTGATTCTAAACGATCCCACAAGTGGTATCAGAGCGGGTGGCTCAAATTTGGTGCAACCACCAGTTGAGCATTTTTTTCAGATTTTTTATTTCGCTTTTTAACATATTCTTTTCATTCGGAATTTTATTCGTTCATCGAGGTTGGTGCAACACCACTCGATTTTTTCTTATTACTATTTTTTTTGCCGCACTACTAATCCAAGACTTAGTCTTGGGACAAGTTTTTTGTAAATTTTTCAGTTTAAAAATTAAATAGTCATGCACCACCAGACCACGTCTTTTCAGCGGAGAAGATTTCTCCTATTGGAAGAGTAGGATCGAAGTCCCCTGAAAACTCAGGTGGACATGTGGATTATCATCCAGTCCGGACTGGAGATCCCCAAGAACGCACAAGGTGTAGTGCAAGGCTACGCTGAGTGGGACGGTCCACTCAAGAAGAAGATCGAGGCTGTCGCAAAAGCTGCACAGACATTACAATGTGGCCTGACTAAAGAAGAGTTGAACCGCGTCGGACCCTTCAGTGCGCGAAGGAGCTCTGGAACAAGCTGATTGAACTACATAAGGTACATCTGATACGCGGATCAGCAAAAGGGATCTGTTACTCAACAGACTCTACACGATAAAGAAGCACGACGGCAAATCAGCAGCATAGCTCCACGCAAGGATCCAGGAGCTAATGAACGGGTTGCACACAATAGGTCACAAGGTCGAAATCGTGACCTAATAAGGTATACCCTAAACTCGTTCCGAGGAACACACTGTGGGCATCTATGGTGGATGCCTACAAGGTTTCCCGGAATCTTTCAAAATTAAATTAGACGAATTATTTTCTGAACCAGAATTACACGAACAAACTAATACTCCATTGGTCAAGAAGAGTATTACGTTTGTTGTAGGTAAAACTCCAGGAAGGACTCAGAAGAAGAAACCTCAACTAGTACCCGAGTCCGACTCAGACTCGGAATTAGACGATGATGAAGGGGATCATCCCAAACTGGTCCGGTTAGCTCGCGACTATGACAAGGAGCTCAAAAACCAAACGAACAAGAAGAAGTCAAATCAGAAAAAGGAAGATCCATCTAAACCCTCGACGAGCCAGAAGAGAAAAGGTAACATCATCTGCTACGAGTGCAACAAGAAGGGACATTTCAGATCAGAGTGCCCCAACCTACAGGAGAACAAAAAGGCTCGGAAGAAGAAGGCTCTTCAAGCCACCTAGGACGAGTCATCCTCGGAAGAAGAAGAAGAAACTCCACACTCAAATCTACTCGCCTTGACCGCCTCGGAACACATCGACTCCGGAACGGAATCAGAACCAGATGAGGACGTCAGCACCGGAAAGCTTTCAATCTCGAAGGACGGACAAATCACGATAAGAGGTTATCTGGAATCCAAACTTTATGATTTAATTTCTTACTTGTCTCGTAAATTGGCGAAAGCCAACATTCGGGTTGAAACCCTCCGACAGGAAGTAAAACTCCTGAAAGAGGAAGTCAACTCGAGTTCCTTAACTGAACTAGTTCAAGAAGGAAACTCAACTCAAGTTCAAAAGCTTGAGGAAGAGAATTCCTCCTTGAAATATCAAGTCAAGGAACTCATAGTTGCTTTGGAATGATTCATCGCGGGTTCCGATCTTGACATGATTCTTGGAAAACAGAAATCTGTTCTCAACCGATCCGGATTAGGCTATCGAACCAAATCACGACAACGTTCTTATTATTCAGTATTGAACCAACCTAGAACCCGAGTCCAAGCATGGGTCCCAAAGCTTTGTTTGAATAAACAAGCTAGATAAAACCAATATTGGATCCCCAAGGACAAGATTCACATCTTGCCTAACCCTTATCGAGGCTTTAGTCTAGGGGGAGCTAATATAAAAATCATCTTTATAATTAGATAATTTTTTTATTTTCTTGATTGCTTGTTTATTTTATTTTTGTAAAGTTATTTTGTTTAGACATAGGAGTGGTTAGTTTAAGGACAAAACGATTTACTTAAAACTTGAACAACATATATTAGGTGGAGGTGAGATGATAATACGTTAGGGAAGCCTTTCTAATAAGGTCAAGTAAGGTAAGGCGTACCTTACTTGGCTGTTTAGTCTGGTGGAACTAGCCGAAGCTACCGATCCAAAACCTAAGCTAGTTAGAGCAAAATATTTCAAGAAGTAATTTGAAAATGAACTTTCGGTAAAAGGCTTTGTAAAGGAAAGGGTTGTTGCTCCAATAAGGCTACGACCAAAGACGGCCTCTGTGCCTCGCCAAGACCTGGAAGCCGATTATCAAAACTCAAATTCAATTTACTATTTGATAAATTTGAATCTAACATAACTTTTAATTAAATCTTAGGTTCAACATTTTTTTAAAGTTAATAACCTTTCAAAATTAATTCTACATCTTTCAAAATCAACTCTACAACATTTTCAAAATTATTCAACATTTTTCAAAACTCTATATTCTTCAAAAATAACTTTCATTTTTTTAAAATTAAATCAATATTTTTCAAAATTAATTCAACTCATATTGAAAACCTATCTCACAAGAACTCATAAGGTCAACATGCTTGATAACGTTGGATGTGGGTGAGACAGATTAGGTAGTGAAATTCAATTTAAACTATTCCTACTTCTACACAAATGGATCCAAATCAAAATATACTTTATGTATAGGAACATAAAGATTTGGACTAGTGGATGTTGGATAGTGGATGCTCCAAACACATGACTAGGGATAAATTGAAGTTCACCAAAATCAAGTTCAAAAAACCTAGGCTCAGTAGCATTTGGCAATAATGCTACACTTAAAGTAATTGGGTAGGTAACATTGAACTTAACTCAAATTTTATCATTAAGAAAGTGTTATTGGTTGAAAATTTCAAGTTCAATTTGCTTAGCATTAGCCAACTCTGTGATACTGGTTACATTGTTACTTTCACCAACTTTGACTGCCTTATTAGGAATCTACAAGATTCAGAAATAACACTTAAGGGTAGTAGGAAAAACAATGTTTACACAATCAATCTACCCTGAATACCTACATGCCTTCTAACTCAATTAAAAGAAACAAATCTTTGGCATAGAAGACTAGGCCACACCCATACCAAATTAATTTCAAAAATAACTCAACTTGGATTAATTAAAGGTGTACCTAAAATTAAGAACTTCGACAATACAATTTGTAATTCATGTCAACAAGGCAAACAAACCAAGTCAACTCATAAACCAACCCAGTCAGACATAACCCAAGCCACACATGAGCTCCTACACCTTGACCTATTTGATACACATGGAGCCAAGTCACTAAGCGGGAATCAGTACTGCTTAGTAATCATTGACAATTACTCTAGATTTACCTGGTTTAGGTTCATAAAAACTAAAGATGAAACTTTTAACCTTAGTAGGATTCAGAGGTTGATAGCCGCCCCTAGGTCCATTGGTGGTGGAGGATCTCCCGACCTATGAGTCTTGCTTGGAAGGTAAGATGACCAAGAGGCCTTTCAAGGCTAAGGGGTATAGGGCCAAAGATGTGTTAGAACTGATTCATTCTAATTTGTGTGGTCCTATGTCAATCCAGGCTAGAGGTGGCTTTGAATATTTCATCACCTTTATTGATGATTATTCAAGGTATGGGTACATTTACCTGCTGCGCCGCAAGTCTGAATGCTTTGATAAGTTTAAAGAATTCAAGGTTGATGTGGAGAAACATCGAGGTAAAAGTATCAAGACACTGCGATCAGATCGTGGTGGCGAGTACCTCTTTGTAGAGTTTAGGAGCTACCTATCAGAAGCTGGGATTTAGTCCCAGCTAACTGCACCCGGTACACCCCAATAGAACGAAGTTGCAGAAAGAAGGAATAGGACTCTTATGGGAATGGTTAGGTCAATGATGAGCTATTTAGACTTACCTGATTCATTCTGGGGATACGATCTGAAAACGGCAGAGTACATACTAAACTTGGTTCCATCTAAGTCAATCCCTCATACTCCCACAGAACTGTGGACTGGGCGCAAGCCCAGTCTAGGACATGTTCGGATTTGAGGTAGTCCAGTACATATGCTGAAGGGAGATACTGATATGTTGGAATCTCGTACGAAGGTACGTCTATTCGTAGGCTATCCTAGAGGAACGAAGGATGGTATGTTCTATAGTCCTAAGGATCAAAAGGTAATTCTTAGCACAAATGTCAGATTCTTGGAAGAGGACTATGTGATGAACGATAAGACAAAGAGTAGACTAGTGCTTGAAGAGTTAAGAGGGGAGGTTCCGACCTTAGGACCAATTGTACAAGAGGACACACCACAAGTCACTACACCGCGTGTCACTGAGGAAACACAGGTAGCACCTCGTCGTAGTGGGAGGGTTGAGAGACAGCCTAAAGGGTTTCTGTTTTTGGGAGAGTCTTCGGACTTGGTCTCTGGTAAACATGAACCGGATCCCTGGACCTATGACGAGGCCCTCCAAGACAAGGATGCAGATTCATGGCAATGGGCAATGAACTCCGAGATAGAATCGATGGATTCTAACCAAGTCTGGGAGCTAGTAGAACTACCCAATGGTGTAAAAGCCATTGGAAGCAAGTGGATCTACAAGAGAAAGAGAGGATCAGACGGGAAGGTTGAATCCTTCAAAGCATGGCTTGTTGCGAAAGGGTACACTCAGAAAGAGGGTATCGATTATGAGGAGACCTTTTCGCCAGTAGCCATGTTTAAGTCAATCCGAATTCTCTCATCTATTGTAGCTCATATGGATTATGAGGTATGGCAGATGGATGTCAAGACAGCTTTCCTTAACGGAAGTCTTGAGGAGACCATCTACATGAATCAACCAGAAGGTTTCATTGCAAAGGGCAAAGAGCATCTAGTGTGCAAGCTTAATCGATCCATCTATGTATTGAAGCAAGCTTCAAGGTCTTGGAACATCCGCTTTGATGAAGTAATCCAGTCATATGGATTTACTCAAAGTCCGGATGAGTCATGTGTGTATGAAAGATGTGACGGAAATGTCGTGGTGTTTCTTGTACTTTACATAGATAACATTTTGTTAATTGGCAACAATGTCAAAGTGTTATCAGACGTAAGGGTCTAGCTATCAAAGCAGTTTGATATGAAGGACTTAGGTGAAGTGGGACACATCCTTGGGATCAAGGTTATAAAGGACCGCCAGAAAAGGATGTTGTGCTTATCCCAAGCTTCATATGTTGACACTGTCTTGTCTCGTTTTAGCATGGAAAACTCAAAGAAGGGTTTCCTACCCTTCAGGCATGGACTTCCTCTATCCAAGGAGATGTGTCCGAAAACATCAAAGGAGATAGAGGAAATAAAGGTGGTTCCTTATGCTTCGACAGTAGAAAGCCCCATGTATGCTATGTTGTGCACAAGACCTGATATATGTTTTGTCGTGGGCATGGTTAGCAGATATCAGAGTAACCCTGGTCAGAGACATTGGACTGCGGTAAAGCATATATTGAAATACCTGAGATGGACTAGGGATTATATGCTGGTTTACCGGGCAGATCAATTAGTCCATGTGGGTTATATGGACTCAGATTTCCAGTTAGATAGGGACAAGAGTAAGTCTACCTCAGGGTTTGTGTTTACTTTAGGAGGTGGAACCATTGTCTGGAGGAGTGTCAAGCAGAAGTGCGTGGCGGACTCCACCATGGAAGTTGAATATATGTCAACCTCAGAGGCAGCCAAGGAAGTTGTGTGGCTCAGAAACTTCATCATGGACTTGGATGTGATTCCTGATTTGCCCAGATCTATCACAATCTTTTGTGATAACAGTGGTGCAGTTGCAAACTCGAAGGAACCACGAGCCCATAAGGCGAGTAAATATATAGAGCGTAAGTACCACCTGATACGAGAAATCGTAAAGCGAGGAGATGTGGCTGTCGCCAAGATTGCATCAAAGGACAACCTGACAAATCCTTTCACTAAAGCTCTTCCAGCAAAAGATTTTGACCGACATGTGGAGGATATGGGAGTCAGATGTATGGCAGTGGGAGTACAGCAGTGTCTTTAAGTATAAGTGGAAGATTGTAAGATGTGTGTACTGAAAGACATGACTTTTATATATGAACATCTTTATTATGAAAAGAGAATCACAACTACACTAGGTGCCTGTTTATATTAGTACATGCATGAAGTCCAATACTAAACATTGTAGATAACATGGTGTGTGATGACACACGGAAGATCGTGTTATCAGTTCCCTGCCTAGTATAAGTAGAGGTTCACAACCGAGATGGAATTCGACAACTCATCGAGATGGTTGTAGTGTAATTAGGTATGGTTGGTCTTGACCATAGAATTATACTAGTGTGCTTTGAGTACATTGAACAAGATCAAACCCCGAGGTTATCCAATTTGTACTGACTCGTTAATTGGATAGGACCTCAGTTTATATTATGAAGTATGATCCCTTAATCCCGAAATAATAATGGGCATATATTGTTAATTATTATTTCTTTGATTTACCAAAGGGCGAGATCTATTTTGTTAGATCGATAGGTCCAGTAAGTTGGGAGATAATATTAATAATATGATGTGCCATTGATTATTGATGAAATCCGTGTCCTGGTTAGTCGGGATGATGATGCCCCATTGATAAGCTCAAAAGGTTCATCATGCTAAACCCTGCAGGTGGATTTGATCCGGCACGATGATAAGGTTGAGTGGTACTAATCCAGGATCCAGAAGTTAATTAATATTAATTGTCAGTAATTTAATTCATTAACGGGCATTCAAGATCTTAAATATGAGGGGATGGACGACTCGTAATATGTGGAGCTCATATGAAAATATTGGGGTTGGTGAGGAAGGTCACTTAAGATCCTTTATTGGAATGGATCTTAATTAATGGATCGGGTTTAGATCTATTAGTGGGCCATGAACCAACTCCTCCTCTTGGTCCCCACCTTAGCCATATAAATACCCTATGAGATCAAAAAACCAAGGCTTAATCCAAGAGTTGATACCCTAGGCATCTCTCCTCTCATCTCTCTCTTCTCTCTCTCTCTCCTAGGGCTTGTGGCCGATGCAAGGAAGAGGAGTTTCCTCCTCTTCTTTTCTTACTCCTCCCACCACCACCTCTCGGTCAAGGACTGCAAAGACAAGGGAGAGGTGCCCTCTCCCTTTTGTGGTGATCGGCGGCAAGAGAGGAGTGGCCGGCAGGCGGTGGAGGGCGGCACAAGTGGAGGTTGCGGCGGCACCGCAAGGGAGAAGGAGGAGGAGGTTTCGGCCAGTTTAGGTAAGGAAGAAGGTTCTTTATCTCCTTCTTTGTGACGCCCGCCCTTATATCTACTCTTGGGGCGGGGTCACGTACTAACATCCGTATAAAATTTTTTCTTCTTAAAGTACTAATAACAAAGTACTAAGCATGCTTGTTCAAAACTAACCTATAACATGATAGGTTCAACTCATAATATAATCAAGTATATGAGTAATCCAAGTGTAACATTCATTACTAAAGAAATGTTAACATAAGCATAATATTGTAGATATGAAGATCTTTATTTCCCGAGCCACCACCCCACACATCTTCAGCCCACCTGCCTCTTCCTCTAGTTTAAGTGTCCATTACCTTTATCTGCAGCATAAGACAACACATAAACTAGTAAGCACAAATGCTTAGTAAGGATCCTGTCCTACTCGTAAAATCCATACGAAAGCATACAACATGTACACATAACAAGACATAAGCATGAG
>JAGFNQ010004813.1:50496-85036 GCA_024364735.1 Boesenbergia rotunda
GTCTAAACCCAAATGTAATTTGAACAGTGAAAAGAGAGAGAGAACAAAAATTTCTCATGCTCATTCTCCCCCTGAATAATTAACTTAACTCTTAACTTTGACCTTTCCTCCCCCTTTGACATATATCAAAAGCATGGGTGAACAAGGTATCTAACAGGGATTTATGAGTTTTTTCTAAGTGCTTTATGTTTTTGACAAAGTATTTTTCAAGAATCGGTAAAAGCATTTTCAAAACTTTTTACCACACTAGATAATTTACCATTATGAAAAAAAATTTAGGCTTAAAAAAATTTACAACTTTTTATAAGGCAAAAAAAATTTACTTAGGCAAAATTTCCAAGTTTCCAAAAAAAAATTTTAACTTTTAGAAAAGGAAACTTTACTTAGAAAATTTTTTCAAGAAATTTTTCAACGCTTAGAAAATTTTCAAGAAAAGGATTTTTCAGGCTTAACAAGTTTTTTAAACTTTGGAGCAAGTACTTTTTAGAAGAATTTGAAAATTAAGTGTCAAGTACTTGATTGAGAAAATTAAGTAAAAAAATACCCGTTAAATACTTAAGTACTTAGAAATGATTTTTGAAAAGAATGATTTTTGAAAAGAATTGTTAAGTACTTAGAAATATTATTTAATACTTAAAATGATAAAGTTAAGTATTTAACTTGATTTGGGAGAATATGTTTTTGAAAAAGAATTAAGTGGTTAATATGTTTTTGAAAGAGTTAAGTAAGTACTTAAAACATTTTGAAAAAGAAGTTAATACTTTTTGAAGAGAGACAAAAAAAATTTAAATTTGAAAGTTTTGATTCCCACTCTTCTTTCCAATCTCTCCCCCTGGATATATATCAATAACGGAATATGTTTTGAAAGAAGTTTTGAGAAGAAATTGTGTATCAGAGCTTATGAGTTTTGAAAACATAAAAATACTTGGTATAACTCTTAAAAGCATAGCAAAAGCTTAAATTTCCAGATTAAGTCCATTTTGAAGAGTATTATGCAAAAAAAAAATATTTTGTATTTGAAAAAAAATTTGAAAAAGAGTTTTGAAAAGATTTTTCAAGTACTTTTGAGATAAATTATGATTTGAAATACATACGTACTTTTAGAAAAGTATTAGATTTTTTTTTTTGAAAACAAAATATTTCACTTGACTAGGTTTCTTTTCCAGTCTGACACAATCCTAGGAAACCTTGTTAACTACAAGGATATTTCCTAAGTGTCCTAGAAATTTTCAATGTCAAGTAAATTTTTTAAAAAAATGATAGTACTTAAAAATATATGCTAAAAAGTGTGTGAACTTTTGAAGGTTCAATGTTCTACTTAACTTGGTTTATTTTCCAGTCTGACACCATCCTAGGAGTCCTTGAAAATCATGAAGTGGACCTTTCCTCTGTGTCTTTAGGGTTTGTCAAGATCAAAAGAAGCACTTTTGAACAATCTTCTGAGTATGATAACTTTCAAGGAGATAAATTTTTGACACCTCAATTTGGAATAATAACACAGTTTAAAAAATTTGAAATGATAATAATTTTTCCTAAGAGATAGTAATATATTAAGGTTTTTGAATCAACTTTTGAAAGCCTTATTTTGAGATGAAAATAAGTTTTAAAGCAAAAGGATTTTGAGAAATCTAAAAAACATTAAGAAGAACTCCCCCTGTATCCGACATAGACTGACTTTATCTAAGACCTTAGTGTTGACTAGGTTTGACCATGTTTGACTCAGTTGACTAAGGTTTGACTCTTTTAATCATGGTTTGACTATGTTGGAATTATCCTCTGAATTAAAACACAACACAAAAGAAATTTTAATTTGAACTTAATTTTCCTGTCTCACCCAATCTAGGGTTTTCAAACAGTTAGCCTTAAAAGTTCTTGTGAGACAGGTTTGAGGGTAAAAATTAATTTTGAAAAGAATTTTCATTTATTTTGAAAAAAGTTATTTAATTATGAAAACAGATTTGAAAAAAAATAAGTTTAGAAAGCAGAAATTTTGAATACTGATTAAGTGATTTTTGAAACAGAATAAGTTTGAAAAATAGAAATTTTGAAAATAGATTAGAATCTATAATTATTTGAAATTTGTGTTAGATTCGAATTTGACAAAAGATAATTTGAATTTGAATTTCAGAAATTGGCTTCCAGGTCTTGGCGAGGCACTAGGCCTTCTTTGGCCGTAGCCTTATGGGATCATCCACCCTTTCCTTGACAAAGCCTTTTAATGAAATTTCATTTTCAAATTAAATTAGGTTATTTTCTGGTCTAACTAGCTTGGGTCTTGGATCGGTAGCTTCGGCTGGTTTCACCAGTCTAAAGAGACCAAGTAGACTTGATCTTATTAGAGTTGGTTTCCCCAACGTACTATCATCTCACCTCCTCCCAATACTATGTTTTCAAATTTCAAGTAATTGGTTAAGTCCTTAAGCTAACTAAACCTAAGTCTAAGCATGGTAAATTGCAGAAATTAAATAAACAATCAATCAATCAAACATGCAATTTAATAAAAAATTATTTAAGTCACTTCAAAATGGTAATAATATTCTAGATTTTCGCAATAAGCAATGTTATGAATTACATTTTCATATGAATTAATCATGTTGTTCATAGTAAATAATGGATTATTAAATACTGTAAATTTACCATTTGATTCCCTTTTGGAGGTCTCCCCCTTGATTTTAGCCATCTTCCCTTTGCTTGATTGTTTCCTCAGTATTTTGTAGTGGTCGCGAGCTAACCGGACAAGTTTCCGAGGATACCTTTCTTTGTCGTCAGATTCTGAGTCTGAGTTGGACTCAGGTTCTAGTTGAGGCCTCTTTTGCAGTTCTCTTGGAGTTTTCCCTGCAATAAAACTTATACCTTTCTCGGCCATTATAGTATCTATTTGATTATTCAATTCTAATTTAGAAAAAGATTCAAAATTAGTTACCGTCTTAGTCAGTTCATCGTCTGATTCTACTGGTTCGATTTCGATTCTGGATTCGAGTTCAGATTCTGATTCGGCTATCTGTGCTTGGACATCAAGTACCTCAATGTCGGAGCTCTCTTCGTGTAGGTTGATTAGTTTCTCCCACATTTCTTTAGCACAGTTGAAGGATCCAACTAGCTTGAGTTGTCCGTTAGTTAGACCACATTGAAGAATTGCAGTTGCTCTTACATCAGTCTCAATTTGGTTGAGGGTTGGTTCATCCAGTTTGTCCCATGCAATTGATAGTCCATCTTCTGTAGGGAGGTGGAACCCTGTTTGAATTATCAACCAGAGATCTAGATTGTCCTTCAGGTGGGATTCCATTAGACTTTTCCAGGTTCTGAAGTTCTCGCCAGAGAATAGAGGCGGACGAACACTGTTCCATTCTTGATTGGCCATTAAGGATAAATCTTGCACACAAGGAAAAAAAATAGAGATGTATCAAGACTTGGTCTTGGATTAGTAGTGCGGGAGAGAGAGAAAAACAAGCTCAAAAGGTGTTTGCACGAATTTCGAGGTAAAATAATAATAAAAAAATTTTTGAAAATGTTGACCATAACAATTTTGATTAATGAAGAAAAAGTAAGAAAAAAAATTTCTCGAATTAAGATAGCACGAATTTCGAGGAAAAATATTAATATAATAATAAAAAAAATTTATGACAAGTTTTCACAAATTGATTCTTTTATCAATTCTGACTTATGGTGAGAAAATGAGAATTAAGAATTGAAAAAGGCGTAAGGATATTTTAAATACACTCACAGATATTATTTATTTGAAAAATAAAGCGAAAAAAAAATCCGAAAAAAAAATTTCAAAGTGGTGGTTGCACCAACTTTGAATAACCTCGCTCTGATACCACTTGTTGGATCGAGAGATGCGATAGAGGGGGGGGTGAATGTCGCAAATCGTTCGGATTAAATAAAAAGAGTAAGTGCGCGGCGGAAATAGAGACAAAGCAACACAACGCTAACAAGGTCGTTTTACTTGGTTCGGAGCCTGGGTCGACTCCTACTCCAAGGCCCACAGTCGTTGACCGTTTACTTTGGGCAATTCTATAATGCGTAGAATGAGTACAGAAGAGAAATACAAATTGCAATAAGAAAGATTACACTTCTGTATTTACCAACTCCCGGGGTAGGCTCGAGTTTCGGTGCAGCGGGAGGTCGACGGCGCTTCGGACTTGAGTCGGGAAGTTCCTGGAGCAGAGCGCGGTAGTCAGAGAGTTTGGATGTGTTGAATGAAAGCGGTGTCTTGAAGAAGAGGGTCGAGGGCCCTTTTTATAGTGCCTGGGGGCGCCCTGGTCGACGGGGGCGCCCCCCCCCCCCCCACTTGGCTTTTGATCCGCAAGAGGCGCGGTCAAGGTCTTAGCCCTTAATCCTCGGGATAAGGCCTTGACTGGGGCGCCCTGGACGCTGGGGGAGCCCTGGTTGACTCGGCCAACTCTTATCCGCAGCGCTGAAGTCTCCTGCGTAAGAGTGGCTGGGGGCGCCCTGGGCGCTGGGGGAGCCCTGGGCGCTGGGGGCGCCCGGGACAGCGGGGGCGCCCTGGGTGCGCAGTGCAGACGCGGCAGCAGCTTAACTCTTCAGTTGGTTTGCCATGGGGGCGCCCGGGACAGCGGGGGCGCCCTCAGAATGTACTGTCGAGGTTTATTTGCTTTCTTTGTGTTTTGTGTTCACCTTGGGGGCGCCCGGGACACTCCGGGCGCCCTGGTCAGCAGTTGCCTCTTTCCTTTGAGGCATTCTGAGCTGCAGACACACGTTCCTTCGGTCCTACTTCCAGGGTTAGTCCAAAACACAATAAAACAAATATTTAATTTAATTTATACAGCCTCAGCTGTCTTGGTTCTGACTTTGGTCTCCAAAATGGAGCCCTAGGTCGAACCGACGCCTAATGTTCCCTCAAGGGGAACGCGTTCTCACCTACTCCTCTCGGGAGAATTTACCTGGTGCCAACCGGATCCTCCAGTTGGACTTTTGCCTGGCAGCCCTTCGCCAGGTCTTGGTTTTCGCCTAGCAGCCCATCGCCAGGACTTGGTTTTCGCCTAGCAGCCCTTCGCTAGGACTTGGTTTTCGCCCGGCAACCCTTCGCCAGGACTTGGTTTCCTGACAGCCCATCGTCAGGTGCCTTGCAGCCCTTCACTAGGACTTTGTTTCCTGCACTCTCAAGAAGCATTGTTAGACAACAAATAACCCTTAACTTTGAATCCTTTGCCAATATCAAAACAAGGTTCGATCTGGTGCTTCCTGCACCAACACCTTGGACCAAGACTTTATTCCCTAGCAGTCCTTCGCCAGGTGCCTAGCAGCTCTTCGCTAGGTCTTCTATTCTTAGCAGCCCTTCGCTAGGTCTTCTATGCCTAGCAGCCCTTCGCTAGGTGCCCAGCGGCCCTTCGCCAGGTCTTAAGGTTTCGATACCTAGCAGCCCTTCGCTAGGTGCCCAGCAGCCCTTCGCCAGGTTTTAGGGTTCCGATGCCTAGATTAACTAGGACTTTTCTTCAACTTAGGTTACTTCTCCTTTGCTCCCCTTTGTCTGTTCATTGTATCACTAACTTAAGTGTATTATCAAACATTAAAACATTTAAGGAAGAGCATCATTGATGCAACTTGCACCAACAATCTCCCCCTTTTTGATGTTTGACAATAACTTAAGTTAGATTGGTTTAATGGGCTAACTTACCATCCTTGGGATAAAAAAATGAAAAAACATGATATAAGTTTTGAAACTACATTTTTAATTTTTGGGAGAAAATTTTTCTAACTTAGGCACACCTCTCCCCCTTTGTCATACATCAAAAAAACACAAGAAAATACTTGCACCAACAATGAAAACCTTTGGTTCTTTTTGAAAATACTTAATTAGTGCAAAATTTTTGAAAGCATTCTATTTTGAATGGTATATTGCATTTTTGAAAAATGCATATTTTGAAAAAGATGTTATGCGCTTTGAAAAGTACAAGTACTTTGAAAATTATTATGATCTTTTAAAAACAATGCAAGTACTTTTGTAATTTTTAAGTACTTTTGGAAAATTCATAACTTTTGAAAGAGTGCTATTTTGGAAAATATAAATATTATGCATATTTTGCAAGTACTAACTATTTTTGAAAAAGATGAAACTTTGAAAAATCTAAGTAATTTTTGAAACATAATATTTTACTTGACTAGGTTTCTTTTCCAGTCTGACACAGTCCTAGGAAACCTTGTTAACTACAAGGATATTTCCTATGTGTCCTAGAAATTCTCCAACCCAAGTAAACATTTTTTTAAAAATAATTTCATAAGTCACACAGGTTCTGACAAATAGAGTAATAGTATTTTGAAAGACTACTTATGTTTTTAGCAAGATTTGAAAATACCGCGCATGAAAATATTTGAAATAATCAATAATTCTTTTAACTTGATCTCCTCCTAAACTTGATCCAGTCCTGGGAAGCTTGTTGACCACAAGTACTCTTCCTCTGAGTCTTAAGGTTTGATTCAAATCAAGGAATTATCTAATAATTTCAACACAATTAATCACAAAAAGACTTTTTCAGAAGTTGATTCAGACTCCCCCCAAATCTGACACTTCCTAGGAGTCCTTTTAGATTATGAAGTGGACCTTCCTCTGTGTCATTAGGGTTTATCAAAATCAAACAAGTCACAGCACACTCTTGGAATGTATTTTGAAATTTAGAAACATATTTTGAAATTAAGGTAATTTATCCGACATAGTTTTCGAAAAACATAAGTAATAGTGTTTAAAGCCCAGTTTTCGAAAACCGTTTTAAAATATAGTCATTTTTCAAGGATAATTTTTGAAAAAGAATAAACCACTCCCCCTGTGCCTAACATCGTTTGACTCTATCTAAGTGCCTTAAGGAACTTTAGTGTTGTCCTAAGGGGCTTGTGTCTAATTGAGTGAGACAACTAATTTTTGAAAAGATATACTTTTGAAAAATGTATAATATGTATAATCAATCAGACAAGCATGAATTTCCATAAAAACATTATTATGTTAAAGCACTATTTTGAAAATATATTTTTAGGAAAATATTCTAACAATTTTGAACGACAATTTTGAAAAATATTTTTCAATTCATTAGACCTTAACATCTCACCCATTTTAGATGTATCAATACAACAAGCATGGTTGCCTTATAGGTGTATTGTGAGATGCTTGAATCATTTTTCTTAATTTATTATTAACTCTAAGATTAATTGAAGCTTGTGTTAGATTTGAATTTGACACGAAGTAACTTGAATTTGAATTTCAAAAATTGGCTTCCAGGTCTTGGCGAGGCACTAGGTCTTCTTTGGTCGTAGCCTTATTGGATCATCAACCCTTTCCTTGACAAAGCCTTTTAATGAAATTTCATTTTCAAAATTACTTTTTGAAAAATTCTGGTCTAACTAGTTTGGGTCTTGGATCGGTAGCTTCGGCTAGTTTCACCAGTCTAAAGAGACCAAGTAGAGTATACTTGACCTTATTAGAATTGGCTTCCCTAACGTACTATCATCTCACCTCCACCCAATACTAGGTTGATCAAGTTTCAATCATTCTTTTTCCTATAGCCGTTCTAAATTATGCATAAACTTAAATATGAATGACATGTCATATATTTAAAAGAAGTAGCAAATGCATGACATGACAATTATGCATGAGTCAAATAATTCAAATCATTTTATTTATGTTTCTAAAAGTATATCTAATTTTCGATTTGATACATGTCGTGTGAACCCGCGAATATGCCAACCCACATTGACATATTTAATGTTATTAATTTTAATTGTTATAGTTGGGGTAAAATTTTATTTCAGTTTGAGTTTAAGTTATTTAAGATTTTAGTTGGATTCGGGTTAATTAAGAATTAATTGAAGTTGAATTAGAATTTAATTAATGTTGAATTAATTTAAGTTTGAATTGATTAAGATTTAAATGTAATTTAATTGATTCAATTAAGATTTAATTGATTTAATTAAGATTTAATTGAGTTTAATTGATTTAATTAAATTTGACTTAATTTAAGTTTGAATTAAAATCTAATTGAATTAATTTTGAGTTTGAATTTATTATTATTTAATTTATTTGAATTATTTTAATTTGATTAGGATTTAATTTGAATTAATTAAAATTTAATTTGCATTTAATTAAGATTTAATTCGAATTTAATTAACATTTAATTTGGATTTAATTAAGATTTAATTTGAATTTAATTAAGATTTAATTCGAATTTAATTAAGATTTAATTTGGAATTAATTAAACTTGAATTTAATTTAGATTTAATTCGAATTTAATTAAGATTTAATTTGAATTTAATTAAGATTTAATTAAGATTTAATTTGAATTTAATTATGATTTAATTTGAATTTATTTAAGATTTAATTTGATTTAATTAAGATTTAATTTGGAATTAATTAAACTTGAATTTAATTAAGATTTAATTTGAATTTAATTTGAATTTAATAATAATTATGGATTTAAGTTCTTCATTTTCATTATTTCAAAAATTTCTACTTCATTTTTATCTATCTTTTCAAATTTTTCTAACAATTCGGATTTATTTGAACCTTTGTAATTTTTATTAATTATAGCCTTGATCTTAGATAGTTTCATATCCTCCTTATCCTCAAAATCATATTTTTCGGTATCCTCAAAGTAGGAGGAGTAATTTGGGCCACTAGTTAAGGTTCTGTAATATTTTCAAGAATATCTATAATTAAGTTATTATCTAGGAGAATTTTATCTTCAACATTATCCTCAGAATTATCCTCAGATACATCTTTAATATTTTCAAGAAATTCAACATTAATCTCTAGATTATCCTTAAGATTTTCAGAATTAATTTCTGGATTATCCTTAAGATTTTCAGAATTAATTTCTGGATTATCTTTAGAATTTTTAAATTCGAATTTAGAGTTATACAACGGATTTTCAAATTTGAATTCATAATTATCTAAAGGATTTTCAAATTTAGGATTATCCTTAAGATTTTCAGAATTAATTTCTGGATTATCCTTAAGATTTTCAGAATTAATTTCTGGATTATCTTTAGAATTTTTAAATTCGAATTTAGAGTTATACAACGGATTTTCAAATTTGAATTCATAATTATCTAAAGGATTTTCAAATTTAGGATTATCCTTAAGATTTTTGAATTCAGATTTATCCTTAGGATTTTTGAATTCAGATTTATCCTTAGGATTAAATTTATCTGAATTAAAATTATCAGATTTAATATTATCAGAATTTATTTTAGAAATTACTGAATTGATGTTCTGGATTAAATAGTTAATTTCGTATATTTCAGTCATATCTTTATTTTCTAATTTGATATGCAAAAAATTAATTTTACTATGCAGTAAATCTAATTTATCAGAAAAATTAACTAAATTATCTAAAGACAGTGTAGGAATTTGTATTACTTTTGGTACATAAATCTTACATACCTTCGCCGGACAATTGTTTTTGTAGTGTCCGTACTTCTCGCATTTGAAGCATCTGATGTGGCTTTTATCTCTCCGGACTCCTGGCACTGGTGTCTACTTTGCTGCCGGTGATGAACGATTTTTACGAGTAGGGCACTGATTTTTATAGTGCCCTCTCTCCCTCCATGTGAAGCATATAACATGGAATTTAAAAATTGACATTTAAAATTAAATTATACCTGATTCACCCCTGAGCTCCCCCTCAACTCCTGGCGTCGTTGCTCCGTCGGCGGTTAGTCTGGTGAAGAGCGGCTCGGCTCTGATACCAATTGTAGGACCGGTGCCGTCGATAGAGGGGGGGTGAATATCGATCGTTAAAAACTGCTCGTTAACTTCGTAAAATGTTCGATCTACTCAGAGCGTTAGTGCAGCGGAACAGTAAATAAAATAAAAGCAAGACAAAGACACAGCGGGATTTATTTACTTGGTTCCCAACCCCCAGGGTCAGTACGTCCAAGGCCTATGTACTCGGCGTGAGTCCACTATTGGTCTCCTTTCCGGAATTTTCGGAGGCAGAGAAAACCCGTCTTATAGTGTATGATTACAAGCAAAAGTATAATAAATTGAATGCGGAATATAAATGCAAACCGAACAAAACAAAGTTAGAAGCTCGGCCGATCTGGACCTCCGAAGTGCCGTGCACTTCCTCCTGGAGCCTCCCGGTCGTAGAGCCTTGTCTTTAGAGCGTTGTCATCGGTCAGAGTGATCAGAATGGTACTTCGCAGTTATTGTTGAAGCAGAGGGGTCGAAGCCCCTTTTATAGCACTCCTGGGGGTGCCCTGGATGCTGGGGGCGCCCCAATAAACCAGGTCAAACCTTATCCCCGCGTCGACCTCGCCACAGCTGATAAAAACCTTTGACCAGGGCACCCCGGACCTCCCGGGCGGCCTCATGAAGGCTTATCTATGTTTCGAACTCGAAACAGCAAGTACAGGTTTCAACCAGGGCGCCCCGTCGTTCCGAGCGCCCCGCTTGACACCTATTCTGCTTGTATCACCAAACACTACATTTTCTCTTTGGCTGGGGGCGCCCCCACTGATGGGGGCGCCCTGGATGCATGGGGGCACCCCCCACTGCTGGGGACGCCCTGCTTCAAGGCTGGCAGCATGGTTTTTTGCCTAGTTACCTGCTTTGTCTCCGATTCTTGATACCTGCAAGATACACAAACACAAAGCAAATGTACATACAATATTAGCCTTAAGGATTTGGTTCGGACTTCGGATCTCCACGAAACCCTAGGTCGAACCGGCATAAGTTCCCATCCCCGAGAACTTGCCCTTCACCTACTCCTTTCAGGAGATGGTTGCCACCCAGCCCTTCGGGTGGACTTTTGCTTAGCTTTCGATACTTCCGGACCTCGAGACGCCCAAACCCTAACCCGTCTCTACTCCTGTCCTTAGTCATCGCTCAGCTAAGTTGCTCAGTGTAACGACCCGGAAAATTCTCTTAATATTTACTTAAAATATTAAGCATGTCTAGATAATTTTCTGAGGAACCTAGAAATATTAAGGCGAACCTTGGCCTAGAAAATCCATGTTTTCTCATTTAAATTGGGAAAAAGGGCACTAATGGGCCTTATATGGGCTTTCTAGTACCATAATTTTTGGTGGATTTTAGGTGAAAATTAGTATAAATATAAAGGGATTTTAATAAGAAATATTAACATAATTATGGGGGAATTTTTAAAGGATTTTCGGAATTTTAGGGAAATAAAAAGAAAAATAAAATAAAAATAAAGGGCATGGACCAAGGATTGAACCTTGGACCTCTTGTACAACCATGTATGCACTAACCAACTCACCTAGCAAGGTAAAGTTATGAGGGAATGAAGTGGATATTGGTTAAAGCATAGAAGAAGATGAAGGGTCATGGAGAGACTCTTCATTTACCTCCTTAATGGGCTATAAAAGGGGGGGTTTTGGGAGTTACCTCTTCTTCCCATTACTTGCATTTTCGAAACTCCTCCTCCCCTCA
Organism: Boesenbergia rotunda; assembly: GCA_024364735.1. Lineage (NCBI taxonomy): Eukaryota > Viridiplantae > Streptophyta > Magnoliopsida > Zingiberales > Zingiberaceae > Boesenbergia > Boesenbergia rotunda. The sequence continues at coordinate 61,904 of JAGFNQ010004813.1, forward strand.
TCCTAGCCGAACACCCAAGGAAGGGTTCTCCCTTGGAAAAGCTCCACAAGAGGTCTCATCTCCAAGATCTAAGGGGTCTTCCAAGGATACAAGGACAAGGGGGTTCAAGGGTCCAAAGATCTTACCATTTCCTTCCCTTTCAAGGTTCGAAAAATCAAGAAACCCAAGGTAAGACTCCCTCACCTGTGGTATATTAGTTCTTTATGATTTTCCATGATTTTTATCATATTATAAAGGTTGGTTTGAGATTTAAGTTGAAAGGAAAGAAAATCAAGAACCCTAGCCTAAGGGGGTTTCGGCCCTAGCATTTTTGGGTCCCAAAATGATGCTAAAAATCTGTATAATGTTATTTAAGGTTCCCTTATGATGTTTAGAGGGTAATTATAATTTTTGGGAATTTTTGGAGTACCCTAGGATACCCTAGGGTTTCGGCCAACATGAAAGAAGCAAAGCAAGCACCCTAGGATACCCTAGGGTTTCGGCCACAATGTTTAACGGTCCATGATGATGCTAAAAATCTGTATAATGTTATTTAAGGTTCCCTAATGATGTTTAGAGGTTAATTAAAATTTTTGGTAATTTTTGGAGTACCCTAGGATACCCTAGGGTTTCGGCCAACATGAAAGAAGCAACGCAAGCACCCTAGGATACCCTAGGGTTTCGGCCACAATGTTTAAGGGTCCATGATGATGCTAAAAATCTGTATAATGTTATTTAATGTTCCCTTATGATGTTTAGAGATTAAATATAATTTTAGGGAATTTTTGGGGTACCCTAGGGCCCCCTAGGGTTTTCGGCCAACCCATGAACTCATGGGTAGAGTTAAATCCAAACCCCCAAGCATAGGTGTTGTGTATTAACATGATATAAGGGAGATTAAGGGTGACTTATGAGACCCTTTTACAAGGCTTTGTGACCCCACAAGATTCATCTAAGATGGATGGTAGGGCAAAAGTTAGGGCTTTCCCCAAGTAAGGGCCCTAATAGCCCCTATGGTATGTTATGGTTGATGTTTAATGGTTGATTGGGGATTTTAATGAAATTTTTCCATGCACCCATGCCCTTGTAGGTTTCGGCCAGTCCTAGGAAGGGGGGCTAAGGATTAGGGTTAACCCTAATCATGAGCCCTAAGGGCTCCCTATGGTCATATAGGCAATGTATGGATGTTCCTTTACCTTGTGCCATCTTATATGTTTATGGGAATGATGGAAACCTTCTATGTAGGTTTCGGCCAAGGCTAGGTAATTAGGGTTTGATGGAGTTAAGATTTGAAGAATGATGGTTTATAGTTCATTATGAAGAATACATAAGGGTTCAAGCATGTGGTAGGAATTTAAGTTACCTATAACCCTAACCTTAAGTACCATGTTTATGTATGTATGCTTATGATTTGGATGCCATGCCTAATAGGGTTATTTATGAATGTTTTATGTTCCATGTCATGCACTTGGATAGTAGGAATCATGTTTATGGAAGTCCTACCTATGAATACTTATGTTATGTTAAGAACCATGTGATGTTATATGTTCATGCTATGTTAAGAACCATGCTATGTTAGGTGTTCATGCTATGTTAAGAATCATGCTATGTTATATGTTCATGTTATGTTAAGAACCATGTTCTGTTACGTATGATAAGAATGATGCATGCCACGTTGTTATGAATAAGGATGCATGCCATGTTATGAATAATGATGCAAGCCATGTTATGAATAATGATGCATGCCATGTTATGAATAATGATGCATGCCATGTTATGAATAAAGATGCATGCCATGTTTATGAAGAAAAATAATGCTCATGCCTTCCAGGCATCATGATGATCAAGCATGTTTTATGTCATGCTTCATGTAACCAAGTTATGCCATGTTTAAATATGTCATGAATGTCTTATGAATGATGAAGCATGTAAAGTATTTTACTTTATGAATGAGGCTTGTACCTGACCGAAGTATGGGTCCAAGGGATGGGCACCTTAAGAACGCCCCAGTTCTGGACTACCGAAGCTGTCCACGGTTCTGGCACTACCGAAGCTTTGCAACATGGATGGGCACCTTAAGAACACCCCGGTTCGAGGACTACCGACTATGCTGTCCTTACCCTAGTAGGTCGAGGCTAGCTACCTTGTATTTACTTAGGGATGCGCGCCATGATGTATGTATGTGGTACAAGCCAGGGACCCCAACAATGTGATGATTATGTTTAAGTATTTAAAAGTATGTTTTCAAAAGTTAGGCATATATATATATATATACATATGCATTCCACCCACGCATTCATTCATGTGATGCATTATGCTATGATGATGATGTCTTATGCTTATAATTCATGTTAAGAAATGGGTATGATAGTAAATGATTTATGCCATGATTATGTTAAGAAGATGCCCATATGCTATAATGGAAAATATGCCCATGATATGCTAGATAGGTTGGTCTATACCTTATGTTTATGTTTATACCATGTTCCATGCCATGTTAAGAATGTCTAATGATGGGTATGCTTATACCATGCTTTATGCTACGATAAGAAAGTTTAATTATATCTATGCTTAGGTTCATGCTTTAGGCCATGATAAGAATGTTAATTATGTCTATGCTCATGTTTATGCTTTATGCCATGATAGGAATGTTTAGTTATGTTTATGGTTATGCCATGTATCATGCCATGAAAAGTTAAGTAGGTTTATGTTTATGCTTCATGTTTAAGACTAAATGATGATTATGTTTCATATGATTATGAATGAAAGACGAATGATTTTAGTGAGTAGGAAAGAGTCTTACTAAGCCTGTGTGCTTATAGTCTTTTTCCTTATACCGCAGATCATGCAAGGGGACAATGAGGAAGCTGCAGGAAGGCAAGAACGTATGTGTGTGATAGTGACTTGGCCCAGGAACCTAAATGTTTACCGTTTATGCTAGAACTTTACTTTTGATATCTCTATGCTCGAATAATGACTCATGGAACTTTATGTTATGATATGACATGATATGATGCCTAAGTTCAAAGTGAACCTTATAATATGAGGTTAGGTATGACATGATATGATGCTTAAGATCAAAGTTAATATGCTAAGGTTCCTATGTCATTAAGTTAAGAATGTTAGTAGGGCATGTATGAGTTAAAGTTATTCCGCTGCCTTATGATATCTACATGCCTTAAGTATGTTAACGTAACGCCGCTTAGGAAAAAAAAACGGGCGTTACACTCAGTCCCTTGGACCAAGACTTTATTCCCTTGCAGTCCTTTGCCAGGTGCCTAGCAGCCCTTCACTAGGTGCCTAGCAGCCCTTTGCTAGGTCTTCTATGCCTAGCAATCCTTCGCTAGGTGCCCAGCGGCCCTTCTCTAGGTCTTAAGGTTTCGATACCTAGCAGCCCTTCGCTAGGTGCCCAGCGGCCCTTCGCCAGGTCTTAAGGTTTCGATACCTAGCAGCCCTTCCCTAGGGGCCCAGCAGCCCTTCCCTAGGGGCCCAGCAGCCCTTCACCAGGTCTTAGGGTTCCGATGCCTAGATTAACTAGGACTTTTCTTCAACTTAGGTTACTTCTCCTTTACTCCCCTTTGTCTGTTCATTGTATCACTGACTTAAGTGTATTGTCAAACATTAAAACATTTAAGGAAGAACATCATTGATGCAACTTGCACCAACAGAAATTTCCCCTCATTGTGATTTTACTTAAAGATTTTTTTAAAATTGTTATTCATTGGACTAGAAACGGTTAGATAAGGACCTGACCTGATTGATACTTGAACAACCTAGTATTAGGACAAGGTTTGATGATAGTACGTTAGGGAAACCTGTCTAAGGAGTCAGGTAGGGTAAGGAGTATCCTATTTGGTCTTTTTGGTCCGGTGGAACTAGTCGAAGCTACCTCTCCGAATCCTAAGCTAGTTAGACCAAAGTTTCTCAGAAAGTAATTTGAAAATAAAATTTCTTTAAAAGACTTTGTCTAGGAAAGGGTTGTTGATCCAATAAGGCTACGGCCAAAGAAGGCCTCTATGCCTCGCCAAGACCTGGAAGCCGATTATCGAAACTTACTTTCAAATTGTCGTTTGTTAAACTTGAATCTAACACAAGCTTTAATCAAATCATAGCTTTTAATTTAAATTCAAAGATAAAACTTAACGCATCTCACAAAATAGATAAGGATACTTTGTCTTGTCACTAAGAAATGGGCGAGATGCTTAGAACTTAAAAGCCTAGTCCAACCTAATCAACCATACAAAACAAATTAAATTCAACTTAATTATTCTCAAAATTCAACTTAATTATTCTCAAAATTCAACTTAATTATTCTAAAAAATTCAACTCATAATTCAACTTAATTATTTTCAAAATTCAACTTAACAATTTTAAAATTAAAAGTTAAATTTCTAATTAATTTCAAAATCCTCAAAAATCATTTTAAAACTAAGATTTAATGTTTCAAGTCATTGTACTTAAAATTGCTCACCATAGGTTTCTTTTTCTCATCTACCTAAGAATTACTTAATTTTTGCAAACATTTCTATACAAAGAAATTCCTTTGGACAATCAATTTTTTTTTGGAATAAAAAATAAGTCTTGCAAAAAGTCAGCTTGGGGTTTACTCAGAATTCTTTACCATTTTCAAAAGGAGGGATAAAATGAAGAATTTGCTTTTCAAATCATTAAAACAAAATAGTCTTCAAAAGTTTTTTTTAACTTAGCATTCTTTTTTGTTTGTTGAAATTCTTTCTATTTGAATCAAACCCTAAGACTCAGAGGAAGATCAACTTGTGGTCAACAAACTTCCTAGGACTGTGTCAGGTTTAGGGGGAGTTCAAATTAAAAGAAGTATTAGAAGTCTCAAAAATACTATATTTTCAAAATAACATTATCATTTCAAAAACACTTTGAAAATACAATATTTTCATTTTCTAAAATTTTTTTTTGACATCTCTGAGCACTTTTGAAAAATTACCTGAGTTTGAAAAAATCGACAAGACACATAAGAAATTTTCTTGTGGTCAACAAAGTTCCTAAAATTGTATCAGATTTAGAGAAATTCCAATCCATAAGGTACTTCATATTTTCCTTCTCAGGTACTTAGATTTTCAAATTTTATTCCTTAAAATATTTTCTGAAAAAGGATATTTTTTTAGGGAACTTGCTACTTAAGTAAATATTTTCGAAAATACTCCTTGGAAAAAAAAACTTTATCAAATTCATTTATGATTTTTTTAAGGGGGAAGGCCGAAAAAGTAAACTTAAAAAATTAAAATTTTCCTTAAGATTCTTCCCTTTTCAAAGAAACATTATTGAAAACTTCGAGTTGCTCTTAACTAAGAATTTCCTTTGTGATACTCAGAAGTTTTTCAAAATACTTTTTCAAAACTGAACTTAGAATTATTTCTTTCAAAAGTAATGAACGTTTTCATACTTAGAACCTTTTTTAAGAGTTAACAAAAAATCTTTCAAACTGAAAAATTGCATGTTTCTTTTAAAAAGCTTCAAAGGGAAAATTTAAAATCAGGGGGAGCTTTATGCAATGTTTCAATGTTGCAAGATTTTGTAACATGTTTTGTTTGAAAACTATTTTTGAAAAAGTTGTGAACTTCTTTACTTAAATTTTATTTTGGTAAAACTCAAAACTCTCTATTAAAAATCTTGTTCACCCATGTATGTTTTTGATATATGTCAAAGAGGGAGGAAAGGTCAAAGTCAAGTAACACAAGTATTCAGGGTTCTAGGGGGAGTATGAGAAATAAAGGATTTTTTTCAAATCTACATTTATTCTGTTCATAACTGCTATACTTCATTGATTTTTACCTTATTTTCTTAACTGTTATAAGTTTTTACTTAATATTGAATTGTGTTGCCATAAATCAAAAAGGGAGAGATTGTTGGTGCAGGAAGCACCATATCGAACCTTGTTTTGATATTGGCAAAGGATTCAAAGTTAAGTACTAGTTGTGATCTAACGATGTTACTCAAGTGTGCAGAAAAAGTCCTAGGAACACTAGGCACGAAGTTCTGGTTCTAAGAATTAGGCAATAAGTCCTGGCCGCGGGCTAGGTAACTAAGTTCTAACATAAAGTTGGGCAATAAGTCCTGGTCATGGACTGGGCACTAAGACCTGGCCGAGGGTTGAGCACCGAAGACCTGGTTCGAGGAATTGGGCACTAAGACCTGGCCGAGGGCTGGGCACCGAAGACCTGGTTCGAGGAATTGGGCACTAAGTCCTAGTCGCGGACTGGGCACGAAGACCTGGTGAGTAAAGCTGGGCAAAAGTCCAACCGGAGGAGCCAGTTGGCAAAAAGGTAAATTCTCCTGAGAGGAGTAGGTAAGGACGCGTTCCCCGTAAAGGGAACATTAGGCATCGGTTCGACCTAGGGTTCCATTTGGGAGACCCGAAGTCAGAACCAAGGCATCTAAGGCTGTAAATAATGACTAACACTCTTGCTTAGTTTGTTTTGGAACTAACCTTGGTTGCAGGGATCGAAGGATTGTGTTTCTGCAGCTCAGAACGCCCCAAAGGAATGGGGTAGGTCACTAGGCTAGGCGCCCGGGAGGACCCGGGCGCCCAAGGTAAAAGGCGAAAATATCAAGGAAGCATGACTGCTTCGAACTACATTGGGCTAGGTGCCCGGGAGGACCCGGGCGCCCAAGGTCAAAGCCAAAACTGCCATCGAAGCAAATCTGCCATGAAGCCAATGGACCAGATCAACCCAGGCACCCAGGAGATCCCGGGCGCCCCAGTCAGCCCAGGTGCCGAGTCGAAGGGGATAAGCGCTGACCGAGCCCATGAATGGAGATTCTTGCAGGATGAGGCACGTGTCAGACAACCCCAATGAACCAGGCGCCCCTATGGGTGCTATAAAAGGGGGTTCATCCCCAAGGCTTCGATATCCATTCTTTCCAATGCTCCAAATACTTTCGCTCAAGCGCTGTGCTCCGGCCAAGTTCAATTTTGAGATTTCAGCGCTGACGACGACCCTCTGCTCCGGAATTCGATCCATCTTGGGTGTCGGTAAAGTTTCAATTTACGAAAGTGTTGTGATTTAATTTTTCAAATTCTATATCTGTACTTTTAATCTGTAAAAATCTTTTCAAATATAGAATTGCCTAAAGTAATGGTCAAGGACCGTGGGCCTTGGAGTAGGAGCCGACCGCGACTCTGAACCAAGTAAAAAACGCTTGTGTTCTTGTGTACGTTATCTTTTTCCACTGCATATATTCTTTAAACTGTCCGAAAATTTGATAACGATATTCACCCCCCCCCCCTCTGTCGTTTTCTTCGATCCAACATATCCTTCTTTCACCAGAGAGCTTAGATTGAAGATCTTGAGTAGGAGAAGATGAAGCAAAAAGGAGAGGGGAGGAAAGGAAATCGCTAGATTGAGATATGTGGAGGAAGGGGGCATTGGGCGGTGGAAGGGAGATGAAGAGGAGAAGGGAAGGGAGATTTATGTGCTACCATTTTACGATTTAGCCCTCCATATTCAGCTAATCAAAACTAAGCTCTCAACATAGGCTCTCTAACACATTTAACCGCTCATAATTTATCTAATCCAAATTCAACCCCTAGTTTAGGGGCTTTAAGCACCTAACCCTCCAAACTCTTAAGGATGCAACCTATCCCTTACAAACTTAGGGTTCAATTAATCATGGAAAATTATCCATATTTCTTGAAAAATTTCCTAGACCAGATTTTAATTTATAATATTTAATAGCTTCTCTCAACAAATCCAAAAGAATATCAAAAAATCATATTCTTAATTTTGCCTAGACACTTTAAGTGAAGCAAGCGAATAATGAATGCAAGTTTTGAGAATTTTTTACATCCCGAATATAATTCTTTTTGTGAATCATCATTCAATTTATAGAATTTCTCAATCTCTCAGTTGGAATATCTTTATCATTTTCAAATTATGTTAGGCTAATTATACTATCGTTGTGCTCTAGGATCACAAATACCTATAAACTAAACCTTGCATATCATCTACATCCTTTCAAGATTGAATAAAAGTAAAGTTTGTTGATGCACTAAATGCTATCTCTCCATGAGATACCCAATAAGTATAACCTTTGATAAATCCATCAACCATCACATGATCATAGGCAATCTCTTTTGAAAAAGCTATAAATGAACCATTTCAAGTATGCCATTAATAGGATTGTAAACTAAACCAAATGTTAATGAGCAAATTTGGAGTTTGGCTTAGTAAGAGCTTAATTATGTTCATTCAATACACGCAAAGTTAATTAAATGAATAAGCTTGAACAACTCTTTAAACTAAATAACTAAATGAACAAGCCTGAACACATTCAACTTATTAATGTTTATAAATAGAGATTGTGAACTGATTATGAACAATGTTCTCTAACAAAGTTTGTGAATCATGCTCATCAATAAACTCTTATCAATATGGTAAATAAACAAAATAACTTTTAAAATATATAAATAATTAATCTTGTATTATCAAATTTAATAACTAATCAAACAAGTTTAAAAATATAAAAGTTTCAAATAATTAAATAAATTTGAATTGAGAGTTTGATAACATTTAAACAAATCAAGCTTAAGTTCTTAATATACCAAACTAAATTTGAACAATCATTTCAATGGTTTGATAGGTTCGACTTGACTATCTTATCAATTAAAGCTTGAACATCATAAAATTTGGTTCATTTACAACTTTTGCCATTAATGTGTCCGTCACATACACATGTACAAGTCAAAGTTTTATATAATTTGGGCTCTAGATTTAATCTTGTTGGGTTTCCTCATGGGGATTCTGGGTCGTGCATGGGAAACCTCTCCATGTCCACGGATTAAAATTTTTCAATCCGAATGGAGACCTATTTCCCAAACGACCGTCTCATCATCATGCTAACCGATTCGAGTGACCGCTTAAACAAGTGTGTTGTTCTAGTGATCAATCACGTCCAACCGATTAGCCGCGGAATAAACGATGAGTGGATCGCCAATTTTTATGTTTATCATTGGGGTCCAAGATTATTATCAATATAAAATATTGAACAATAATTAACAACATGAAATCATAACAAGATAAGACTAAAAGAAAGGAGCCAAAATAAAAGGTTATACCTCTCATTTACCTCGCGATCTTCTACTGTATGACCCCACCCTTCTTGGGCGTCGTGTGGGCCACGATCTACCAAGAACCGAAGTCACCAAGGCCACCAACATCTCTCTCCAAAGTTGCACCGAAACCCTAGCCACTAGGGTTGCCACCGACCAACTTTTCTTCCTCCTTATTGATCGTCGGCCACCAAGAACCGAAGATAGGAAGTAGAAGTAGATGAGGAAGATGAAGAAGAAGAGGAAGAAGTCTTCTCCTTCACCTCAACCCTAGGCACCATCGGTTACCACTCCTTCTTCTTCTTCTTCTCGCTGCCGGCCAAGAATTCACCTCCAAGGTGGCGTCGACCACTTTTCTCCCCTTTGAAGGTCTCGCACGCCCACAAGGAACCGAGAGAAGATTTCTCTTCTTCTTCCTTGTCCTGGCCGTGTGCTCCAATGAAGAGAAAAGAAGAGAAGAAGCTTCTCTTCTCCTTGTGTTGCCGCCCAAGCCTATGGATGCACCGGCCAAACCCTAGGAGAGAGAAGGGAGGAGAAAAACCCAAGCCTTAGGTTAATTGGATGCCTTGGTCTCATGACACCATGGGTATATATAGGGCTACAATAGGGACCATGAGGTGGAGTTGGGTCTGGTCACCCAATGGATCAAGGCCCGATCCATTAATGAAGATCCATTCCACTAAAAGATCCTCATTGATCTACCTCACCAACTCTCATATTTAAATATGGGCTCCACCTATTATGAGAACAAGAATCTCCCCATTTTTAAGATATTGAATGTCTGTTAATTAATTAAATTACTGACAATTTAATTAATTAACATCTAACTCCTTGAGTAGTACCACTCAACCTTATCATCATGTCGGACCAAGTCCACCTGCAAGATTTAATATGATGAACTTTATGAGCACCTCAAGGGGGCATCATCAACCCGACTCACCAGGACACGGGTTCCTTCTATAATCAACGGCACACCATGTAAATAATATTATTTACCAACTTACTGGGCCTATCGATTTAACAGAATAAATCTCTCCTATTGGTAAATCAAAGAAATAAATATTAAGTACATGTGTCTGCTATTGTATCGGGATTAAGAGCACATACTTCATAATAACTGAGGTCCGATTCAATTATAAAGTCAGTATAAATTGAATCATCTCTATGTCGGTCATGCTCAATACATACAAAAGTGCACTAGTGTAATTCTATGGTCAAGATAAACCAATATCAAATTAGACTACAACCGTTCCGATGGTTTAATTGTCTAAATTCATCTCGGTTGTGAGTATCTACTTATACTTTACAAGGGACTGATAACATGATCTTCTGTGTGACACCTCACATCATATTATCTAAAGTATTAGACAATATGCATATAACTAATATAAATATGCAAACAGTGATCATGTATGTGATTCTCTTTCAAAATGTAGATGTCTATATAAAAGTAAGGCTTTTAGTATACATCCTAACAAATCCCCCTATGAGTGTATGAGTGAGATAGAGGCTCAAATCTCAACTATTGTGATTCACTATAAATTAGTCATGTTGTCCCAAAACACTCAATGTGGGAGTGAAATTCCATTATATTAGAGTCCATTTTCCATTTACTTGTCCAACACAAATCACTCAAGTCGTTCAGTTTGCTTGGCTCACTTGACCTTTTCGACCATACTAATTTGTTTACACCATCTATCTTGTGTAAACTTTTAGCTTGACAAATTAAATTATTTGATCAATTTGAATTGCTTAGCCTATCCATCCAATTTAATCAATTCAATCTCTCTTTGGTTCACTTGGTTTAGTTGGCCATTTGATCTTCCCAATCCGAGTAACTTTTCTAATTTTCCCTCAGACTTAGCTAACTTTATTAATTAATTTGTCTAAATTCGTTAGGCCAATCAACCGATCAATAAGTTCACTTAACCTAACCCGCTTAGCTTGCCTATTTTGTTCAACTCATTTGACTACTCTAGCCATATTGCAACCAAACAAATGTATTCCACAGAAACTAATATGGAATATAATAACTAATCTTGTGAATTAGACGCATTGTTATTCTTAGAGATCCATAAGTTTGAGTGAGTCAACTTTTAGGATGAACTAATTGAATTATGTAGGAAACTAGTGTTAGGTACGGTGCATATCACGTAGGATAACCATGTTGGGTAGGTTTGGCAAGCTAACTAGATGGTAGCAAGTTGTGTTGGTTATACGGTTTAGTCAATCAAATGATTAAATAGGCTAATTACAAGGATCGAAGTGAGCTAGATGAATAGAATAAGAGACGATTAGTTGGGCCACACAAGGCAAGCTTTCAAAGTGGCTAGAATGAAGCCACTAAACTAGATAAAATATATCTTTAATTAGTAAGGTTACTTTAATATTAATTACAAAGATTAGTGCTTTTTTTATTAGTTATAATACTACAAATCAAAATGACTGAATTATCTATAAAATATTCTATCCACCAGATCAACCATCATATATATCTGAATATATATATTCACTATTTACACTTAATTATTCTAATGAGGAAAAAGTATTTCATTTCTTGTCAACTTTAATCTAGAACTAGACATAGTTTTTTGAGGGCAATATAGCTATAATTAAAATCATAAGATTGGGCATGAAGATAATATTTACTTTTGGATTACAAACGCACATGCATGCAATCTTTCTTTAGTCATTTGAATCTATTCTATGATCTTGTCTAAGTCTCCAATGAACTCATTAAATTAATCAAATATACATATAAACATATCCAACTGTTTATAACCAATGAAATTCATTCTTCGTTAATAAGAAAATTTTTAATTCACGAGGACGCAACAACAACAATAATAATAATTAGGTCGGTTTATCTGTAGAAAATTAAGAAGAGGCTGAGAGATATGTTACGTTATTAATTAATTAATTAATGGTGGTAAACTGATAAACTAGTGGCAGATCATTGTATCTTAATGGGCAACGAGGGAGGCACGGTGTTATAATTTAATACAAGTTATTATATTTATTTATTTTTATAATGATGGAGAATCCACGAGAACAGAGAATACGATTTATAATTTTTTATGAAAATAATAATTAATTATTATTCTTAATTAAAAACACTGCATTGGTATCGATTCCCCCCAAAAAAAAATTAAAAGAGCAGGATGGACCGGTGCCCATCCCTTCTCCACCCGGACTGGCTTTTCATGAATTGTTTGATCCTCGAAGGAGATGAAATAATTAATAAACCGACTAATTTAGAATGGACGAGCATTACCAGATCATTAGAGATAAATAATCGATTAATAAATAAATCCTTTAAATTTAAAACAATTAAATTAATTTTTTTTAACCTAACCTAACCTAACCGGTTAAACTTTTGTAAAAAATTAAATAAATTTGTAAAATAAAATACCGATTAAACCGATTGAAAATTAAAATAATTGAGCTTTCAATTTTTTTCGACGTTTTCCTGAACCATGTAAAAAAATTTCTGAAATACCCTTTTCAATTTTACCCCTAATCAGTCGACTAGTGAAAAAATTAGTTGACTAATTCAATCAGTCAACTGATAGATATTTTTTACCAGTCGAATCGATATTCCATTGTCCTTAAATTTTAAAGTTTAAGAAAATCAGTTGATTGATTTATAACTGATTTATTTATTTATTTTTAACAAAGTAAATTTTAGATAAAATCGACTAATAGACCAAACAATTTCAAATTGATATGTGTGTTGGTTTAATTCTCCTAATTATATCCATGTCCTCAAATATTAATTTGACTCAATATATTAAAAGTAGTGAATTTTTAAACACGAATTTGATTGTTCGAAAAATTTAATATGTGCTCAAAAAATCATTACTCTCAATATATTTGGTTAAATTTATATTTGAGTGCATGAATATGATTGAGAGAATTAGACAAACACTTGGGAAATAGTTTTATGTCAATCCGAGTTTGTTTAGTCCATCAGTTGGTTTTGCCCATTCATCAGCCGATTTTGTCCAAAACTGACTGATGAACCAAACGACTAAGGATTGACATGAAACTTGCTCCTATGTGTTTGTCTAATTCTCTCTCTCGAACTAAAATTTAACCTAATATATTGAGAATAATGATTTTTTAACATGAATTAAAATTTTTGAACAATCAAATTTATATTTAAAAAATCACTACTCTCAATATATTAAGTCAAATTAATATTGGAGGTTTTGATATAATCAAGAGAACTAGGCAAACATATATGAGCTAGTTTTATGTCATTCGAGGTCGTTTGGATATCAACCGATTTTGTACAAAATGTTGGGTTCTCCCGACACCAAAACATAAAACGCAGCGGCAATAAGAACCCACGAGCGATCCATGCGAAAGAAAAACTCGTACAAAGATCATCTATCTAATAGATTTATCTACTGTGTATACCTTTAGAGCGTACCCTTTTCGTATCCCGCTCGTCCAAGATGTGTCGGATCTCTTACACGTTCAAATGTCCGTGCCTCTATTCGTATCTACATGGACACAATCTCTCAACTTCGGGAGAACTACCTTAGTTGTGCTAGCAACTTGAGGTAGCTCGAAAACACCAAGAACCTTACAATAAGGTTTCGGCCAAGAGGGAGGAGAGGAAGAAGAGAGGAAGGGAAGAATAAAAGCACACACTTACATCTCATTCAAAGTGACAAAGTCCCTTTTTTATATTCATTCCATGAATATGAAGAGTCTTTTGTCTCTTTGACTTCCCTTCATTAAAGTCAATAACGAGCACATCTTTCTATGTGACTCTTCACCTTCTCTTCATCTAATGAGGAGAGACTTTTCCTCTTTCTTGCATGCAATTCCAACCAGGCCTCTCAGGCTTCCGACTAAGTCTCTCGACCAAGTCTCCCGAGTGCCGAGCTCCCGACCCAGTCTGCCGAGCTCCGACCCAGTCTGTCGAGTGCCGACCTAGTCTGCTGAGTGCCGACCCAGTCTGCCGAGTGCCGACTCAGTCTGCCGAGCTCCTGACCTGCGCTCCCGAGTTCCCAACTCGAGCTTAGATCTCTCGATCAGATTTCCCGAGTTCCCAGCACGGGCTTGGACTTCCCGAGTTCCCAACTCGGGCTCGGAATTCCCGAGTTCCCAACTCGGGCTCCCACTCAGATTTCCAAAAGCATCATGTCCTTAGTGTGTGACCCAATAGGCTCTTGTGACGTTGGCAATGCGCCTAACACTTTAGACACATAAGCAATGAGCAGTATCTAGCAATGCATCATTGCTACCCAAGTAACAAGAAAAGTCGAGATCCGACTAAACCTCCGTGACTATGATAATGTATGTCCTTGTCCTTCTATCCTTGATATCTAGATTGACCAATGAGGCATAGACCGTATCATCCTCAATCAATCTTGTGTTTCTTGATCCCCGAGTAGACTCACTCAAACAAATGAGCTCAATATCTCATATTGACTCATTTGAGCATGGTCATGCATTTCAGTAGTCCTACTCGATCAAGGGGCCCACAGATATCACTCCCGTCATATGGGAGGGATAGATCTCATCTACATCACTCACATCCCTCGCATAATTCATTACATACCCAGTGATCGCCTTTATAGTCCACCCTATCACGAGTGACGTTTGACGATACCAAAGTACAAAACTCCTTTTGTAGGGAACCATAGTGACTTCAGGTCTAAGGACTATTAATACCAATAGTCACATGAGAAAGTTTATGACACTCATATGACAATCTGTGAAACTTTCTCATAGCTGGTCATTCAGTACACATTCTCCAATGTATATGTTAGTGATATGAGAGAAGTGTCCTAAGGCAATCGCCTTATGATTGTAATCATTTATTTTAATAAATGAATATTCACTATTTGAGTATACATGTTTGTGTATTTGATTGAGATCTTAAACTCATTTACTGAATGTCCGCAATACAATTCACAGCATAAGAGAATTTGTGATGAATTCACAACTAGTGATTATCTCTACATGTGCAATTGTGAAGTATTGAAATTGTCCCTAGTCGATGAATTGATAAATACGGACACTATCAATTCTGTTGAGACTAGCATGGGTTATTCTCTAATAAGCTGATTCTCACTGGCTGGTGACATTGAGATGTCCGGAGATAAACATGAATGTTAGTTAAGGGAACTAGTTCATTGGAGTGACTGGATGTAAAACTTCATATGGTAGTCTACATATAGATATGTCAGTGAAGTTCTTACTGCAGCTTAAGTGCGATGCTCCTTTGACTTGCGGTGTTCAAGTCATCTTGGTCATGGAGACTTATACTTTGACATCTTAAGCAAGCATCTCCAAGGAGGTGTGGACCCAGGATGATTGGGTATAAGCTGAAGTGCACGAATATGTTTGAACAGCCTACAAAGGATTCACCACTCCTTGCGAGGAGATGTATACCCGAGGCCTATCATCGGATTGTTACTCGAAGCCTCTGGTCAGAGCATGACATGTTCAGAGTATGAATCTCTTAAATACATGAGAGTAATTAGAATCCGTAGGATGAGAAAACGTTACTTGGGCTAGGTGTGACGTAGTCAACCTAGTGGGAACTAACACACATAGACCATGTCCTGAACCAAGTGGGTATAAGATGGTGAAGGGAATGGGGCACGATTCATTATAGCTGCTGAAGGGTTTCAGAATTATTTCTGAGGTCAACCGTTGATCTTTCGATTAATTGGGGATCATGATGTACTACTAGGTGTCACTTATGATCGTTCTATAATTGATTAATTATAGTCGGCCAACATAAATCGAAAGTCTATTTAGTCACACGCACTACGAGTAATCCGAGGGATTTAAAACGAGTTGAAAATTAGATTTTCCAATCAAGAGAGATTAGGTTTGGTTGAGCCAAACGATAAGTTGAATCTGAATTTTTCAAAGACGCATCGGAAGCGTAAAATGGCTAAGTCTTTTGAATACTTAATAGATGAATTAAATAAGTTTAATTCATTAGGGCGTGGCTTGGATGGGTTGGCCAAAGAGGGCCTCCATCCTCTTTACTTGGCCGGCCACAACAAAGGGAGAGAACCAATTTTTTGGATCAATTTATAAAATAAACCAAGTGTGGTTTGTTTTATAATAAACCAAGGCTTGGTTTATTTCTTCATTGAAATTAAAATGAACCATGGATTGGTTTATTTTATAAAATCAATCATGGATTGATTTACCATGATAAGGAAATTTATTCCATAGAAGAGAAGAGACTTGATTGATTTTTATCATGAATTAAAATATGATTTTAACCATGATATAAAATCGAACTTGGCATGATGGAATAAGTTATTCCATATTTGAGAGGTTTGATGGTTGAGAGACTACTATATAAAGGATCCAAGGCAAGGCTTGGAAAATAATTGAAGAGATCAAGGCATAGGCTCTCTCCCTCTCTTTCTCTCCTTCTCTTCTCCCCTTCTTGCCGTGCGCCAACCAACCCCAAGAAGGAGCACCAGCCGGTCGCCCCTGCCCTTTCCCTCTTGGTTAGTCTTCCGACTTCTCTCTTGGTTTTTCTTGTCGCGTTCTCGGAGAATCTAGTAGTTCTCATGAACACGAAACTCGTGGCTTTGCGAAGTCATCCCGAAGATACTGGGCGTGGACGCGAATAGAGGCGGAGCTTCCAAGGGACGCTTACGGTTGGATCTCATCCCTTCCTTCAAGTTACGCGAGGTAATATGTAAATTAGTTTACGTTTCTGCAAAATTTTAGATATATGATCATGTCTACACAAGATAAAATTGCATGCTTAGATGTGTGGTTAAATAATCTAAGAAATTATTTATGCTCTGCCTTCCGCTACACGTAATTAATTATAAAATTACGAACCCGCATCCATGTCAACATGCACCCGGTCCCAACAGTGGTATCAATGCGAGGTTTATGTTCGACATAATCATATAATTGTTTTTGCGGAAAGCTTTGTCATGATCTCAATTTTGGAAAATTTTCCAATTATGGAAACTTTCCAATTATGGTAAATTTTCGATTTAGGAATTTCAAAGTTTGGAAATCCTCATGAAATTTCGCAAACTTTTGAAATATCTCTGTTTCTGAAATTTTATAATAATTGTGAAAACTTACCATTTTTGGAAACTTTCCAATTTTGGAAATTTACCAATTTTGGAAATATGTAAGTTTTCTTTGTACTAGAAACTTACAATTATTCTGAAAACCTTTTATTTTCGGAAACTTTCCATTTATGGAATGCTCACAATTTTGGACACTTTCTTTCAAGAAAATCTAGACAAATTATGGGAATACTAATTGGCATTTAAATTGATAATTGGAAATTAAATTATTTATAAAATTCTTTATTTTGGATTGAGCCTCGGGGAGCCGTCCAATTTAAAGTTAGTTATTATAATTAAATTTCCTAAATTGGATTTAAGTTGTCAAATGTATAATTTGGATTGAGCCTCGGGGAGCCGTCCAAATTAAGTTATTGATATTAATTTTCCATAAATAAAATATATGATCAAATCTTAGAAATTTTTAAGGTGATTCTCAAACGATAATTTCCTTATTTAATTTATGAGGTGATGCTCTTACATATTATTGTCTCCAAAATTAATTAGGAAAATTGTTTCCTATAGAGTATATTTCCTTTAAGATTTTCATGAAAATAATATGTGGTTGAATTAAGGGAATCTGTCTCTTAATTTAATAAGATTTGATTTAGAAAAATCAAAGTCTTAAACATATTAATTCCGAAATTGATTATGATAATTTAGGAAATTATTTCCCAAAAATAATTCCTTGAATAAAGTATGAAATTAAAATTAGGAAATCTGGTTCCTAATTCAATTAATGAGACTTGATAAATTAAGTCGTATACATACTTTATTAAGAAAATCGTTAGAACATGACATAATTACATGTCATGAATGTGCATAAAAGAAAAGGATGAGACCCAAAATCCCTTACAAAATATTAAGGCCAACACCTTCCATTAATATGGTTAGAATCGGAGTTTTGTTTCTCGTTTGGGTTGATGGACACATCCATGCCCGGCTTGAACCTCAACATGCTCAAACCATGGAATTAGTTTATGATTAATATAGTTAGAGTCAGAGGTCAATCCTTAGTTTTGGTTGTTGGACACATCCAAGCCTGACTAAATGGTTAAATGAGCTCCAACCATATTAAAACTATTTCTTGATTAATGGGTCAGCCTTAAGCTTGGAGCATCGATTTGTTGTGCCACAGCCAAGGTCGATGTAAAGAGAGGTGCAGTTGGGTGTTATGTATATTGTTGCATACTTGTTAATGAGTTAACAACCCAATGATTTATGCAAACATTCAATTAGTTGATAGCATAATGTGATAGTTACATATGTATAATATGTAATCGGTATAATTACATACCTTCATAGCTAAGAATAACTTGATGGACTCTAGCCATGGTTGTTCTTATCTATGGTTGGATATCAACCTATTTGGAGATGTTCCTACGATCTCCCGAATTGATAAAAAGGGTTATTCAATTGAAAAAATAGATAGGATTTAATTAATGTATATTGATGCATTATTTATCATTCTTATCACATAAGCTCAATTTGTATTTTTAGGATAATCACCTGATCATGTCTTCTCTGAATTTGCGTTCCATTTTGGACATCAATAAGCTGACTAGGCCAAACTTCATGGACTGGCTTCGAAACCTGAGGATACTCCTCAAGGCAGAAAAGCTTGCTTATGTCCTTGAAGAACTACTTCCCAACCATCCTCTTGAAGATGCAACTCCAGACCAGTTAGTGGCCTATCAGAAACATGTGGTCGATTCTGAACTTGCGAGTTGCATCATGCTGGCCGCTATGGTACCTGAGCTACAAAAGCAGCATGAGCATATGGATGCTCATACCATCGTCTTCCATCTTCATGAGCTGTTTGACGAGCAGGCGAGATCCGAAAGGTTTGAGGTCTCCAGACTCCTCTTCACCTCTAAGATGCAGGAAGGCACTTCTGTTTCACAGTTTCTGTTGAAGATGTTGGGGTACATTGAGCGACTAGGCACACTCGGATTTGCAATGGATCATGAACTAAGTATTGACTTAATTCTGCATTATTTGCCCAAGAGTTACTCACAGTTTATGATGAACTATCGGATGAACAAACTGGAAACTACCATTCCTGAGTTGCTTAACCTGCTGAAGACTGTAGAGCCTTCTGTAAAGCAGGATCAGAAGACGGTACTGTTAGTTGGTTCTCAAAGAAAGGCTCTAAGAGGAAGCCCAAAGAACAAAATAAGGGAAGGAAGAAAAAGGCCAAAAAGATTGAAAAGACACCAAAAGGCACTTGCCATCACTGCGGCAAGGAGGGCCACTGGCGAAGAAACTGCAAGGTTTATCTTGAGTCCTTGAAGAAGAAGGCATCCGATGCCCCATCCTCTTCAGGTATCTTCATTATTGAATGTCACTCTATTTCCTCGTACACCTGGGTACTTGATACTGGGTGTAGCTCACATATATGTAATGACATACAGGGGCTAAGGAATAGAAGAAGACTCGTCAAGGGAGAAGCGAATTTGCGAGTTGGAAATGGAGCAAAGATTGCTGCTGTTGCCATCGGAACATATTTGCTAAAGCTCCCTACTGGACTTGTCTTAGAATTGGATAATTGTTATTTTGTTCCTTCATTAATAAAGAACATTGTATCTATTTCATGCTTGAATAAAAAGGGTTATCATTTAATTTTTAGTAACAATTGCTGTTACATAACTTTAAATGGTGTTCTTTATGGGACCGAAACTTTATGCAATGGTATCTACACGTTAGATTTATCCGGTGACGTTTTCAATATCGAAGATAGCAACAAACGTGCTCGAATAGATAATCAAATAGACTCCTATACGTGGCATTGTCGTCTTGGCCATGTAAGTAAGAAACGCATGACCAAATTACACCGATGTGGAATTTTGAAATCATTTGAACCCGGTTCATTTGATACATGTGAATCATGCTTAAAAGGCAAGATGGCCAAATTACCCTTTTCCGGAAAAGGTAAACCAGTGGGAGAATTGCTTGGTCTAATACATACTGATGTATGTGGACCAATGTCAACTCTTGCACAAGGAGGTTATAGCTACTTCATTACCTTTATCGATGATCACTCACGATTTGGGTATGTGTTCTTAATGAAACACAAATCTGAAGCTTTTGAGAAATTCAAAAAGTTCAGAAGTGAAGTAGAGAAACAGCTTGGCAAAAGTATTAAAATACTTCGATCCGATCGGGGTGGTGAATACTTAAGTCAAGAGTTTCAAGATTATCTTAGGGACAATGGGATATTGTCTCAATGGACTCCGCCATATACACCACAGCATAATGGTGTATCTGAGAGGCGTAACCGAACCTTGATAGACATGGTTAGATCTATGATGAATCATGCAACTCTTCCAAAATCCTTTTGGGGCTACGCGCTTAAGACAGCTGTTTACTTACTAAACAGAGTCCCGACCAAGGTAGTCTCTACTACTCCATATGAGACGTGGAATAGTAAGAAACCTCATTTATCTCACCTAAAGATATGGGGTTGTCCTGCTTATGTAAAACGGACTGTATCAAATAAATTGGACGCTAAGTATAATAAATGTCTATTTATTGGATACCCTAAGGAAACGAAAGGTTACCAATTCTATCATCCCTTGGAACAAAAGGTGTTTGTTTCAAGGCATACTGTATTTCTAGAAAAAGCATTTCTTTCACAAGAAAACAGTGGGAGTAGGATTGAACTTGAAGAAGTTCAAGAAACTCCAATAGACATTACAGAGACACCTAGTCTAGACCCACAACCAATAACTCATAATGATGAGCTATCAGTTGAACCTAAAACAACACCACTTCTTCGTAGGTCTGATAGGACATGCAATATTCCAGAGAGATATAGATTTCTCATAAGTGAATCGAACGACATGTTACTCATTAACGATGACGAACCTATCAGTTATGAAAATGTTCTGAAAAATTCAGAAAGGGATAAATGGCTTGAAGCCATGAAGTCGGAAATGGATTCCATGTACAAAAATCAAGTATGGGACTTGGTTAACCCGCCTGAAGGGATTAAGCCCATAGGGTGTTAGTGATATGAGAGAAGTGTCCTAAGGCAATCGTCTTATAATTGTAAAACATTTATATTAATAAATGATAATTCACTATTTGAGTATACATGCTTGTGTATTTGATTGGGATCTTAAACTCATCTACTGAATGTCCGCAATACAACTCACAGCATAAGAGAATTTGTGATGAGATCACAACTAGTGATTATCTCTAAATGCGCAAATGTGAAGTATTGAAAATATCCCTAGTCGATGAATTGATAAAAACGGACACTATCAATTCTGTTGAGACTAGCATGGGTTATTCTCTAATCAGCTGATTCTCACTGGCTGGTGACATTGGGATGTCCGGAGATAAACATGGATGCTAGTTAAGGGAACTAGTTCATTGGAGTGACTAGCTGTAAGACTTCATATGGGAATCTACATATAGATATGTCAATGAAGATCTTACTGCGGCTTAAGTGCGATGTTCCTTTGACTTGCGGTGTTCAAGTCATCTTGGTCATGGAGACTTATACTTTGACATCTTAAGCAAGCATCTCCAAGGAGGTGTGGACCCAGGATGATCGGGTATAAGCCAAAGTGCCCGAAGATGTTTGAACAACCTACAAAGGATTCACCACTCCTTGCGAGGAGATGTATACCCAGGCCTATCGTCGGATTGTTACTCAAAGCCTCTGGCCAGAGCACATCATGTTTAGAGTGAGAGTCTCTAAAATACATGAGAGTAATTAGAAATCCAAAGGACGAGTAAGACATTACTTGGGCTAGGCGTGACGTAGTCAGCCTAGTGGGGACTGACACCATTGACCGTGTCCTGAACCAAGTGGGTATAAGGTGGTGAAGGGAATGGGGCACGATTCATTAGAGCTGCTGAAGGGTTTCAGAATAATTTCTTCTGAGGTCAAACCGTTGATCTTTCGATTAATTGGGGATCATGATGTACTACTAGGTGCCACTCATGATCGTTCTATAATTAGTTAATTATAGACGACCAACATAAATCGAAAGCCTATTTAGTCACACGCACTACGAGTAATCCGAGGGATTTAAAATGAGTTGAAAATTGGATTTTCCGATCAAGAGAAATAAGTCGAATCTGAGTTAATCAGAGGCGCAATGGAAACTAAAATTTCTAAGTCTTTTGAAGGCTTTTTGGGCGAATTAAATGAGTTTAATTCGCGATCGGTTCGGGTCGGTTTTAGCCGGCCAAAGAGGGTATTAACCCTCCTTGTGGTGGCCGGCCATTAAAGGGAATTAAATCAATTTATTTGGTTTAATTAATAAGATAAATCAAGCACGATTTATTTTATGAATTATGGATAAATAAATTTGTATAAAGAAATTTATATAAATAAATTTATAGAAATTTATTCTTTTATGGAAGATTAAAATAATCCATGAATTGGGTTTATTTTAATTTTATAAAATCAATTATGAATTGATTTTTTCATAATAAGAAAGTTTATAAATTTCTTATAAAATTTATTCCATAATTTAAAGAGAAGAAGAATTAGTTTTTATTATAAATTAGTTTATAATAAAGACTTGGTTTAAACGGAATAATTCATAAGAGAATTTATAGGATAAATTTCTTATGATAATTAATTAGTTTTATTATAAAGTTAGTTATAAAATATTCATAAGAGAATTTATAGGATAAATTTCTTATGATAACTAATTTGTTTTATTATAAATTAGTTATAATAAAACTAGGCTTAAACGGAATAATTAATAAGAAAATTTATAAGATAAATTTCTTATAACTAATTCCGTTAATTCGGTTTAGAGGGAGACTTAGCAAAGGAGTTGCTACTATATAAAGGAACCAAGGCTAGCCCTTAATTCCAATTCAAGTAATTGAATCATAGAGCTCTCCCTCTCTCTCTTAATCTCTTCTCTTTCTCTCTCCCTCTCCCTCTCTTGCCTAGGGCCGGCACCCACTTGGAGCCTAGGGTCGGCGCCCACTTGGTGACTTAGGGCCGGCGCAACTCCT
>JAGFNQ010004814.1:0-34970 GCA_024364735.1 Boesenbergia rotunda
GATCTGGATTTGCTCAGTAGTACAAGCAACTTATTGATGTATCATGGGAATTTTTTGATTATAACGTTACATGTTATATGAATGTCAGGTATGTGTATGCACATAGATGTTGTATTTGATTTATGCTCTATATTCTGAAGATTGTGTATTGTTGTTTCTTTCTACTTGATATATCTTGTTTATTACCATACATTTACCTATCTTTATACTCGCAAAGTCCGCCCGAACTCACCCCCTTGCTTTTATTTTTGTTTCAGGTAGTTGATAGTTACGACTCGTGCTGTCAGGAGAGGATCCATCTGCCAGACTCTTAGTGTCAGTAGTTGTTTCATATTTTTATTTATTAGACTTGTATTATTTCTCTATAGGACTTGTATTTATGTCCGTGGGTTTTGAGCTATGATTTGTTTCTATAAACTTGTGTTTTTATTTTGAGTTTCATTCTACGGGTAAGTTAAGGTACATTTTTACAGAGTTTATGTTTGTGTGGTTATTATTAATTGCGTGGTTGTGATATTTTATTATTTATATCTGTTATTGTTAGTCGTGTTGGCTGTGTGCTTTATATTGGGGGATGAGTTGATATGTATATAAAATTTAGATTGTCTACCATACAGAGGAGATGTTGCTCATTTTTAGAGCAAGTATGAACCCTTGGGGCGTGATAGTAAATCTAACATTGTATTGAAAGTTTGTCAAAAATTTGAGGTACTTAACATGTTCTATACCTGATATTTTTTGTGGAGTTGGATTTATTAATTGTTATATGGAGTCTCCAACTCAATCTCATATGAAGGTGACTAAAAGAATATTGAGGTATGTTAAGGGAACTTTAGATTATGATTTACTTTATTCAGTTTTTGAGAATTATAAGTTAGTTTTATATGAAGATAGTGATTGAGGAGCATATATTGATGAAACAAAAAACACTTCTGATTTTTCTATTTTGCATTGGAGATGCTGCATTCACTTAGAGTTCAAACAAACAATCAATTGTGACATTGCCAATTTATGAAGTAGAATATGTAACTGTTGCTGCTTGTATTTATCATGCTGTATGACCAAAAAAATTATTGAATATTGATTCATTTGCCACACGAAGAAACTATTGAAATATTTATTAACAATAAGTCAGCTATTGTTTTTGAAAAAAACATCTTATTTTCATGATAGAAGTAAGTATATAGATATATATCATTTTATTAGAAAAAATATCATTAGAAATAAAGTTCAACTAAAATACAAAATTAAATTACTAATATTTTCAACAAATCATTGAAGTTTGAGGATTTTACAAGATTAAGAATAAAACTCAGAGTAACAAAAATTTAAATTTAAATTTAAAGAGGATGTTGAAATAATAAATTTAATTTTTGTGTATACGAATGTGAATGAATAGTAGTATTTATTCATTAATTTTTTAGTATATTTCTAAAATATAGTCTTAACATCATATTTTTATATTTAGTCATGAAGAATTACTTAAATGTCTCTTAACAAGTTTCTCTGCGTGTATAAATATGTTATTGGACATTTTGTATCAATCAAAAGATTAAAAAATAAGTGTTATTGAGTTCGTCGTGTTGGAGGAATCTATGTGTCCTAGGTTTGATGTTTAGACAAAGGTTTAAGTTAGGTTTATTATTATATTTGATATGCATTATGAGTATGCAGGATACATATACAATGAAGAAAGTCCAAGTGGGATTTTAGCAAATAAGGTAAGTTAAGGACTGAGGCTGAAAGAAGATCCAAAAGGCAAGACATGAAGGATGGGAAAATATCTGAATGACGCGAGGCTGATAGAGGAGGCTAGAAGGCTAAGTCTTAGCAAAGGAAGACCCGACAATAAGGATCGAGGACGAAGAAAGCTCCAGAAGGCAAGTCGTGAAGGATAGAGAGATATCCGAGGGACGCGAGGCTGATGGAGGAGGTTAGAAGGCTAAGTCTAGGTTGGTCGGGCGAGGACGAGTGCTGAGTGAATGTACTCGGGGTTGAAACCCTAGCTTTAGGATTTGGGTAGTCCACTGCTGCTGGGAGCAGTCGACTGGTAGAGGTCACAGAAAGATTAGTTGACTGATCTTCTATGCAGTCAACTGATGTCGGCTGAATTCGAATGTTGAGTTGTAACGTTAGAATTCAACAGTTGGAAGTCGGCTGGTGTTGGCACCAGTCGACTAATAATGGCTGGATCAGGAACGAGCTCTATTTAAGAGAGCTCGGTTTGGTTGGGTAAAGGTTGACGAAATAAGCTTGGGTAAAGCTTATTAGTAGTCTACAAGTGCTCTGGTGTACTTGCGAGTTTATGGTGAGGTTTCTCCACCCACAAGGAGCTACATGAGCTAGCCGGAGGCTTTTCGGGGAGTCATCTACCGATGGATTGGGATCATTCACCTTACCGACAGTATGGAGTAGGAGTGTAATCTCCGAACCACATAAATCGACGTGTTTTAGAGGTTTGTGTTTAGGGAAATAATCGCTAGGAGAGCAAAGTGCTAGAGGAAGATTGATGCGGAAGGTCCACTAGGATGGGATACTCAGATCCCACGTTCATATAATCGAAACGATTTTGATCATTGGAGGAAGCAGTTATAGACTTGGTTTCAAATGGATTGAGATCATTGGACCGCATTAGAGGTTCCGTTCGAAGCTCCGACGGACAAAAAGAGAAAACGCCTATGACCTCGATATTGGACCAAGGATCAAAAGGAGGAAACGAAGTCAGATAAGGAGGTAACAAGAATTGTTTTAAATTTATTACCTTCTTATATTGTGTCACGTGTAGGTGAATACAAGAATACTCATGAGCTATGGTGAAAGGTGATAGCTCTTCATGAGAATTCTACACGAGGATAAGAAGTGGAGGAGCCAAAGGACAAGGGCTCATTGGTCCAAGAAAAGGAGAAGGACCAATTGAAAGTTGAGTCAAATTCAACATTCGAAGAAGAGGAGGAAGTAGAATCGTCCACATCCTCAAGTGAGGTAGAAGAAGAGTAATCTAATGTGGAGGAGGTCTTAGAAGCTCAACCCTCAACCTCAACTACCAAGAAGAGTGGAAAATCACATATCAAATACTTTGAGTATGGCGAATGAGATACTATAAGAGTAGGTGTTCTTCACTCAAGAAGGTAAAGGAGATAAACCCTAAACCCGGTAAAGATTATTCAAAAACTAATGTAGGTTGTAGAGATGGAGCTAAGGATAAGAAGTATATAATTTGCTTTATGTGTAGTGAGCGTGACCATTACCACACAAAATGCTAGAGAAAAGGAGAGCTCAAAAAGCTAGGACATTTGAAGAAATTGGAGAAGAAGAGGAGCTTAAGTCAAGGGGGAGTTTCAAAGGTAAAAGGGAAGGTAATCCCTTATTTAAAGTTTAATCCAATTTCCAATTCATACATGCTTGTTAGAAATAATGTAGATTATTTACTCAAGCATAATCACGGATTTAGGTATAATGATAAAAATAGAGTTACCAGGGTAGATGACCCTAGGAAATCATTATCTAAGGCTAGACCCAAACTACCATGCCTAAGGAGAGGAAAGTAGTAAATGATTAAGGCATTAATCCCAAGAAAGGGAGACATATGCCTAGGAAAGTGGGTAGGTCTAGAAATGTCCAAGATGGATATGTTAGCTTTAGGGTTAGAACCCTAGAATTGGAAAATCAAGTCTTAAAAGTAAGGTTTGAGGAAATGGAGAGAGTCCTAGATAGATTTATTGATGGACCTAGGGGACTTGACATGTGTTTGGGTAGTCAAAAAATCAAAAATGTTAAATTGGGTTCATCCAAGGCAAATAAAAAGAAATATACTAGGGTATCATATAACTATGACAAGGATGAAAAATCTAAAAATAAGAAACATAAGCCATTTAAATTTAAGGTAAATAAGAACTTAACCAAGGACAAGGTGTCCAAGGTTAATGAAGTTAGGTGTGTAGGCCAAGAATTACCGGAGGTACACCGGTGTGATCTTGTATTTGTTGAGTCACTTAGGTAGGTGGCTAAGGCTAAGAGCTCAAGAGGGAGCTCTAAAAGTCTATTTGGGACTCATGGTCAATGGATCTCGGGAGGATATCTCCTGAAAATCTAGATGAACCATGGAGTCTACCAAAGAGATTTCAGTCTCAATCCTTGGGTTTTGGTACATTGGGTTTGAGTTTCATGCAAGAAATATGACATTGGGGTCATATTGCATGAAAAATTAATTTTGATGTATAGATGCTATATAAACCAATGCTAGGGAAGTATTATGAGTTGGTGTGGGCAGATACATCAAAAGGAAACTAAAACTAGGACTTTAGGTCAAGGTTCAATCGAACCATTTAGCTAGTTTTGGGTTTGGTGTCAATCTTGGGATCTGAGATATATACATTTTTAAATATATTTTTCCCAACTAGATACGTGTACGATAAACCTCTCCATAAATTTGGAAAATTTTGGAGATTTATGAAAATTCTAGTGCATTTCTGAAATATGATTCAGAATGTAGAAATGGGCTGATATCAGAGTATAAGTTGACTGGTGCAGGGTTCAGTCAACTGATAATTCTGTGAGGTACCTTTTGATAGGGGTTAGTCGACCAATAACTGTCTCAGTCGACTGATATAGGCTGAAATTGTTTTCAGCAAAGTCGAAAAGTGTCTAAATGAATGTAAACTTGCGTATAATCTTATGGGAGGTTAATACACAATGTTTATATTCATTAAAGATTAAAGAATTTAATAATTATGATATTGTTGGAGCTCTTTTTGATGTATGACAAAGGGGGAGAAGTGTTAAGTTTAAGTGGAAAATCAACACACCTTTGCAAAAAATCAAAGCTCAAGGGGGATCTTAGGTGAAGAGGGAGCAATGGTTGCTCGTTTGATGGCAAAGGGGAAGAAATATCTTTGCAAGAAAAACCTACTAAATGAGGAGTTTAGGTAAAGGAGGAGTCTAAGGTTAGGTTCCATGATTTATGCATGTTTATTTGCATTGTATTGTTTCCTTAACTTAAACGGGTTGCCAAACATCAAAAAGGGGGAGATTGTTGGAGCAATCTAGGCGCCTTAGGTTTTGATATTTGGGCAAATATTTAAGTTAGGTTTATTGTTGTATTTGATATGCATTATGAGTATGCATGATACAGGTACTACGAGGAAAGTCCAAGTGAGATCTTGGCAAATGAGGAAAGTCAAGGACTGAGGCTGAAGGAAGCTTCAGAAGACAAAACGTGAAGGATGGGGAAGCATCCGAAGGATGCGACGCTGATGGAGGAGGCTAGAAGGCTAAGTCTTGACAAAAGAAGACCTGACAACAAGGACCGAGATCGAAGGAAATTCCAGAAGGCAAGTCATGAAGGATGGAGAGATATCCGAGGGACGCGAGACTGATAGAGGAGGCTAGAAGACTAGGTCTAGGTTGGTCGAGCGAGGGCGAGTGTTTAGTGAATGTACTTGGGGTTGAAACTCTAAGTTTAGGATTTGGACAGTCGACTGGTAGAGGTCACAGAAAGATCAGTCGATTGATTTTCTGTGTAGTTGACTGGGTGTCGGCTGAATTCGAACGTTGAACTGTAACGTTCGAATTTGACAACTGACAATTGACTGGTGTTGGCACCAGTCACTGGAAATGGTTGGATCAGGAACGAGCTCTATTTAAGAGAGTTCAGTTTGGTTGGACAAAGATTGATGAAATAAGCTTGAGTAAAGTTTATTAGTAATCTACAAGTGCTCAGATGTGCTTGCGAGTTTATGGCGAGATTTCTCCACTCACAGGGAGTTATACGAGTTAGTTGGAGGCTTTCCGGGGAGTCATCCACCGACAAATCGAGATCGTCCACCTTACGGACAACTATGGAGTAGGAGCTTAATCTCCGAACCATGTAAATCAACATATGTTAGCGGTTTGTGCTCCTTATTAATTTTAATTTTATTTTGTATTTCGTTATGCGCTAATAAGTGTAGGAAGAAAATCACAAATTAAGTATATGATCAACTATTCATCCTCTTCTAATCGTCCGATCATGTCCCAACACTTCGTTCTCTTCTTGTCTAGAACGGTGTTGGTCTTCTGTCACTCCCATAGTAATAATTCCTGGAGAAAGTCTTTCCTCTTTATAAAATCTAATAGCAGAGAAATAATGAAAAAAATGTTTTCTCATGCACAAAAGTAAGATGCGAAGATAGTAATTTATTTCGGCGGATAAAATAAAACAGTGTCAATTAAAAAAAAATCAAAACAAATTGAGAGACGATTGCAAGGCAATCAATCGATGTACATTAATCTTTGGCTGCACTTGTTTTAAAAAGAGGTTCTTGTCCCTTTTCTTCCTTGTTTTCCCTTTCTTCTCGAGCGGTTAAAATTTATCCTCTCTTTACATTAAAAACAAAGAAAACCAAAATAGTACGTACCTGCTAAGCCTGATCTCTACTGGAGAGCAGGCTGCAGTGCTTTCCACTGCGTTAAAGCCAACACCTGAGCCGCCATACATGTCCAAACAATGTACTGACTACCTGGCTGGCTGTATGCATACACTTAACTGAAAACTTTCTTCATGTGGACAGTGTGAGAATGTATGTTTCACTCCATTCCCTTGAAGCTAATTAGTAGAACAGACGTTCTCCATCAAACAAAATAGCATAAGGAAATCTCGAATTTTATCGTGCAGACACAATTTTAGGGATGTACATTCACAGAGTTAAACTGAAACAGCTGGGCTACATTGTCATCTAAAGGCGTGTCAATTGAGGGCGTGCCTCCCTGTTCCGTGCTCTCGTTCAACAGCCAAGTCTCCAGAATCGATAGCGGCGTCGGAATTTTTCCCACACTTGCCTTGGCGCGAGTAGTTTCAAGCATGAGCAATGAACTAGTAGCAGTAGCACTAGTAACAGAGGTTGAGCTCTCAAAGAAGACGGCGGAGTTGGCCGGATTAGTACTCCTCTTGGTCGGCAGAGGTGGCTTCATCCAATCCTGGAGCAGTCGAGCGATGTTCTCCGTGCTGGATGCGTATGGATGAGTGTTGCTCGACGAGATGGCATCACGCAGTGCCTGCTTGGCCAGGTGAATGTCCGCTTGCAGCCGCCTCTCCCACTGCCCTTTTGGAATGGGCTTGCCGCCGTCTGATACAGTCGTAGCCTCTTCTAATTCCCCTAACTGGTGGCTTTTCGGCATCTTTTTGATCTGCTTCTTCTTCAGATGCGTGTTCCAGTAGTTCTTGATGTCGTTGTCGGTCCTCTCCGGAAGATAAGTAGCTATGGCTGCCCATCTGTTACCGAGCAGAGCTTGCAGATGGATGATGAGTTTCTCCTCCTGCTCCGTGAAGCTCCCACGCTTAATCCCTGGCCTCAGGTAATTCGTCCATCTCAGTCGGCAACTCTTGCTGCATCTCATTAGACCTACAACATAATACCCGTTCAAAACTCGATTCTTGCAATTCATTCAGGTACAACATTCTTATTAATTCACCAGTATTGATGGGCACAGCCTTCCAGTTTCCGGGACCATGATCCTGGATGTAGGAGACGAGCAGGAGGTCTTCTTCTTGCGTCCAAGGACCCTTCTTCACGCCTTCCTTGTCACAGCAAGGTGACCTCCCCATCTGTCTTATCCTTCAATCGACTAACAGTGAATAGATTGATAGACATCCTTTGTTATATGTAGTGAACAAGCGTGCCATGAGAGAGAACAGCTCACTTCACATTCATCCTTGAATTAATTAGCCAACGACGGAGTTAAGAGATGTCAGCGAGGTGTATTTACTTCCCAGGAGCTTTGTGAAGTCAGCGAGCTTCATGTACTTGCTTGGGCTGGCTCAATGCATTCATTGAGCTTACACCGGGAAGAGCAGCCCCATCAATGATGCGTCACAGAAAGCACTTTTGGAACCAACTAAACTCAAGCTAGACTGTCATGGGGAAATCTTAACTCATCATAAATTGCCATCCATATATTGAAGAAAAGAAATCATGGGCAGTCAATTATAATAGATTTATATATTTTTATAAGTTAAAAAATTAATTAAATATAAAAATAAATAAGAAAGAATATAATTTAATATAAAAATAAATAAAAAATAATATTAAATAGGTCAGTCAAATTTTGACTATTTAGCATCATCCATTTCGTTTTATATTCTGTTTTAAATTCTCAAATTCCACACTGTAATAATTGTGCCGTGTGCATTTTATCAAATCGCGAACTCATTTTAGGCTAAACCGTCCTTTCCGAATGAATGTTTGAGCCATGTTTGATTTTTTAAAACATGAGTTAATTGGGTTTTATAATTAACATGCCACTTGACTATTGCTCTTCCACTTGATTGCTTAATAATTCTCGAAGTTGCACCTTTGAAATCCCTATTACTTCTCGTAAATCCCTTATATATACTTTGCTCTCCTTTAAACCCCAAAAACATTAATGCCAACTCCATTCCAACAGTTGCTTCCCAATCGTGGCTCCTTCCGCTATTTCATTCCCTTGATCTCTTTCGAGTGTTGCTTCGACTTTCATCTAAATTCAAGGTAATGTTTACAACCTAACTATTGGTGTTAGGAGCACCACATGGAATTTATGTTTTGATGTACGATTAATTTAACGGCAATTTACCAAAGGACGTACGCAACAATCGATAATTACCAACGGGCGCACCATGATTTTATTATCACCAAAAGACACACTCATTATAGTGAACTTCCTCTTATACCCCTCATGTTATCTATTGTCTTTCTCTTTCTCTCTCAGTAATAAATTCTGTGACGTCAGCACATGCAACGTGACTTAATTACTGACTTTTATTTTAAAATAATATCTAATGAAATCGGCGCTAAATTAAAAAACGTAAGATAAAAATTAAAAAAATATTTCACTTTAAAAATTTCTCATCCAACATGATAAAAATTAATATATTAAATAATATTTAATAAATATATTAATGTATAAAAAGTTTTTGGAAACAAACGGTTGGATTTAAAAATATAAATAAATGATTTTATATTTGATTAATAGAAATTAATATATTAAATAATATTTAATAAATATATTAATGTATACATATATTTTGAAAAAACTGACCGTGGTAGCTTTCAGGCCCACGTTGGGCCTGAAATCTTTTGATTCAGGCCCGACGTAAACTCAAATATTTTTTCTAATTAAAAAATATATTAATATATAAAAAAACCTATCAAAACACTTAATTTTAGATTCAAACGCAGGGCCTGAAGTCATCCCAGGAGGATTTGAAGTCAAATAACTTCAGATCCTATAAATAATTAATTTAATAAATAATAATTAATATAAAAAATATTTTTAAAATAAAAAATTTTTAGTGAGGGCCTGAAGTCATCAGTGACTTCAGGCCCTCTATCTGAAAAATTTTCCCTTAGGCCTGAAGTCATCCGACTTCAGGCCTAAGGAGAGCCTGAAGTCTGATGACTTCAGGCCCAAGGAGGGCCTGAAGTCTGATGACTTCAGGCCCTCCATTAAATATATAAAAATAATAATTTTTTTTTAAAAAAAGGTATAATATATAATTACATAATAATAAAATGTTATACGAGTGGTTTAGGTATATCAGTGAGTTTTGAGCAAAACTCACTGATGGACCTACCATATTTGGAATTCTGAAAACTCATTATCAATAGACAGGGTTGAGCTAGGAGATTAGATTTTGGGTGCCGAAACCTCTAATCTTGCCGTATCACCAATGCTATAGCAGTGGTTTAGGTATATCAGTGAGTTTTGAGCAAAACTCACTGATGGACCTACCATATTTGGAATTCTGAAAACTCTATATCAGTAGACAGGGTTGAGCTAGGAGATGAGATTTTGGGTGCCGAAACCTCTAATCTTGCAGTATCACCAATGCTATAGGAGTGGTTTAGGTATATCAGTGAGTTTTGAGCAAAACTCACTGATGGACCTACCATATTTGGAATTCTGAAAACTCATTATCAGTAGACAGGGTTGAGCTAGGAGATGAGATTTTGGGTGCCGAAA
The DNA here is from genome assembly GCA_024364735.1 of Boesenbergia rotunda. Taxonomy (NCBI): domain Eukaryota; kingdom Viridiplantae; phylum Streptophyta; class Magnoliopsida; order Zingiberales; family Zingiberaceae; genus Boesenbergia; species Boesenbergia rotunda. The sequence goes on from JAGFNQ010004814.1 coordinate 9,979, forward strand.
CCTCTAATCTTGCAGTATCACCAATGCTATAGCAGTGGTTTAGGTATATCAGTGAGTTTTGAGCAAAACTCACTGATGGACTTACCATATTTGGAATTCTGAAAACTCTATATCAGTAGACAGGGTTGAGCTAGCAGATGAAATTTTGGGTGCCGAAACCTCTAATCTTGCTGTATCACCAATGCTATAGGAGTGGTTTAGGTATATCAGTGAGTTTTGAGCAAAACTCACTGATGGACCTACCATATTTGGAATTCTGAAAACTCTATATCAGTAGACAAGGTTGAGCTAGGAGATGAGATTTTAGGTGCCGAAACCTCTAATCTTGCCGTATCACCAATGCTATAGCAGTGGTTTAGGTATATCAGTGAGTTTTGAGCAAAACTCACTGATGGACCTAGCATATTTGGAATTCTGAAAACTCTATATCAGTAGACAGGGTTGAGCTAGGAGATGAGATTTTGGGTGCCGAAACCTCTAATCTTGCTGTATCACCAATGCTATAGGAGTGGTTTAGGTTTATCAGTGAGTTTTGAGCAAAACTCACTGATGGACTTACCATATTTGGAATTCTGAAAACTCATTATCAGTAGACAGGGTTGAGCTAGGAGATGAGATTTTGGGTGCCGAAACCTCTAATCTTGCTGTATCACCAATGCTATAGGAGTGATTTAGGTATATCAGTGAGTTTTGAGCAAAACTCACTGATGGACTTACCATATTTGGAATTCTGAAAACTCTATATCAGTAGACAGGGTTGAGCTAGGAGATGAGATTTTGGGTGCCGAAACCTCTAATCTTGTTGTATCACCAATGCTATAGGAGTGGTTTAGGTCCATCAGTGAGTTTTGCTCAAAACTCACTGATATACCTAAACCACTCCTATAGCATTGGTGATACAGCAAGATTAGAGGTTTCGGCATCCAAAATCTCATCTCCTAGCTCAACACTGTCTACTGATATAGAGTTTTCAGAATTCCAAATATGGTAGGTCCATCAGTGAGTTTTGCTCAAAACTCACTGATATACCTAAACCACTGCTATAGCATTGGTGATACTGCAAGATTAGAGGTTTCGGCACCCAAAATATCATCTCCTAGCTCAACCCTGTCTACTGATATAGAGTTTTCAGAATTCCAAATATGGTAGGTCCATCAGTGAGTTTTGCTCAAAACTCACTGATATACCTAAACCACTGCTATAGCATTGGTGATACGGCAAGATTAGAGGTTTCGGCACCCAAAATCTCATCTCCTAGCTCAACCCTGTCTACTGATATAGAGTTTTCAGAATTCCAAATATGGTAAGTCCATCAGTGAGTTTTGCTCAAAACTCACTGATAAACCTAAACCACTCCTATAGCATTGGTGATACAGCAAGATTAGAGGTTTCGGCACCCAAAATCTCATCTCCTAGCTCAACCCTGTCTACTGATATAGAGTTTTCAGAATTCCAAATATGGTAGGTCTATCAGTGAGTTTTGCTCAAAACTCACTGATAAACCTAAACCACTCCTATAGCATTGGTGATACAGCAAGATTAGAGGTTTCAGCACCCAAAATCTCATCTCCTAGCTCAACCCTGTCTACTGATATAGAGTTTTTCAGAATTCCAAATATGGTAGGTCCATCAGTGAGTTTTGCTCAAAACTCACTGATAAACCTAAACTACTCCTATAGCATTGGTGATACAGCAAGATTAGAGGTTTCGGCACCCAAAATCTCATCTCCTAGCTCAACCTTGTCTACTGATATAGAGTTTTCAGAATTCCAAATATGGTAGGTCCATCAGTGAGTTTTGCTCAAAACTCACTGATATACCTAAACCACTCCTATAGCATTGGTGATACAGCAAGATTAGAGGTTTCGGCACCCAAAATCTCATCTCCTAGCTCAACCCTGTCTACTGATAATGAGTTTTCAGAATTCTAAATATGGTAAGTCCATCAGTGAGTTTTGCTCAAAACTCACTGATAAACCTAAACCACTCCTATAGCATTGGTGATACAGCAAGATTAGAGGTTTCGGCACCCAAAATCTCATCTCCTAGCTCAACCCTGTCTACTGATAATGAGTTTTCAGAATTCCAAATATGGTAGGTCCATCAGTGAGTTTTGCTCAAAACTCACTGATATACCTAAACCACTCCTATAGCATTGGTGATACTGCAAGATTAGAGGTTTCGGCACCCAAAATCTCATCTCCTAGCTCAACCCTGTCTACTGATATAGAGTTTTCAGAATTCCAAATATGGTAGGTCCATCAGTGAGTTTTGCTCAAAACTCACTGATATACCTAAACCACTGCTATAGCATTGGTGATACGGCAAGATTAGAGGTTTCGGCACCCAAAATCTAATCTCCTAGCTCAACCCTGTCTATTGATAATGAGTTTTCAGAATTCCAAATATGGTAGGTCCATCAGTGAGTTTTGCTCAAAACTCACTGATATATCTAAACCACTCGTATAACATTTTATTATTATGTAATTATATATTATACCTTTTTTTAAAAAAAAATTTATTATTTTTATATATTTAATGGAGGGCCTGAAGTCATCAGACTTCAGGCCCTCCTTAGGCCTGAAGTCGGATGACTTCAAGCCTAAGGAAAAATATTTCAGATAGAGGGCCTGAAGTCACTGATGACTTCAGGCCCTCACTAAAAATTTTTATTTTAAAAATATTTTTTATATTTAATTATTATTTATTAAATTAATTATTTATAGGATCTGAAGTTATTTGACTTCAAACCCTCCTGGGATGATTTCAGGCCCTGCGTTTGAATCTAAAATTAAGTGTTTTGATAGGTTTTTTTATATATTAATATATTTTTTAAATAGAAAAAAAATTTGAGTTCACGTCGGGCCTGAATCAAAAGATTTCAGGCCCAACGTGGGCCTGAAATAAAAAATTTCAGGCCCACGCTGGGCCTGAAATAAAAATATTTCAGGCCTAGCGTGGGCCTGAAATAAAAATATTTCAGGCCCAGCGTGGGCTTGAAATAAAAATATTTCAGGCCCAGCGTGGGCCTAAAAGCTACCACGGTCAATTTTTTCAAAACATATGTATACATTAATATATTTATTAAATATTATTTAATATATTAATTTCTATTAATCAAATATAAAATTATTTATTTATATTTTTAAATCCAACAGTTTGTTTCCAAAAACTTTTTATACATTAATATATTTATTAAATATTATTTAATATATTAATTTCTATTAATAAAAATAAAAATTCTTTATTTATATTTTTAAATCACGTTGGATGAGAAATTTTTAAAGTGAAATATTTTTTTAATTTTTACCTTACGTTTTTTAATTTAGCGCCGATTCCATTAGATATTATTTTAAAATAAAAGTCAGTAATTAAGTCACGTTGCATGTGCTGACGTCACAGAATTTATTACTGAGAGAGAAAGAGAAAGGCAATAGATAACATGAGGGGTGTAAGAGGAAGTTCACTATAATGAGTGCGCCCTTTGGTGAAAATAAAACCATGGTGCGCCCGTTGGTAATTACCGATTGTTGCGTACGCCCTTTGGTAAATTGCCGTTAATTTAAAGTTAAATTTATTTGTAATCTAACAAGTTTGTCGAGTTTTCAAGTGTAGGTAACTCAACATAAGCCAAAGTTCTAGTCAAGATCGAGGCTAGACAATAGTCTTAGTTGGAAACCAAACCACCAAAAGATCTAGCGGGACTAGACAATAGAAGTCCTAGTTGAAAACCAAATAGGGTAAAAAGACCTAGTGAAATTAGGCAACAGAAGTCCTGATTCCTATGAGACTAGGCAATGAAAGACTTTGTTAGGATCCAAGCAAGACAGACCTAATTAGGAATTAGGTAAAAGAAGTCCAAGAAAATTAGTTGGAACCTAAAGATTTGCTAGTAAATGTCTAGATGGGCCAGTGATGTAGAAATTCCACAAGTTCATAGTCGTAGACAAATAATAAAATATTGATCCCACATGGGCTATAAACTGAGTACTAGTCGGAATCGTGAAACAAGCTAAGGACAATCGAAATCGTGAGAATAGTGAGAGAAAGAAAGATGAGTTTTAGGAGGAAATCAATTTTGGAGAGTAATTCTAGGATCTTGGTTTCGCCATGTTGATTGTTAACACCCTAAGTATTATTGACTCTCTCATCTCAATGTTGACATACATAAAGGTGGTCTATCCCGAGATAACAGATATAAACTTTTAGAATTATACCGTTGTGCTTACCAAAGCGTGATGCCTACATTATTTAAGGTAACCTTACTAAAACGACTGCTTTCTCAGTGAGACTCTTGTCACGATACTCCACAATCCTCTAGGTATTATCCTCTACTTCATGACGTCGAATCGTGGTAAACCCATTAAACTTTGTGATAGTCAATAGTGTCTTCGTGAGGTTTTGAACTACTTTCGTAAACAACTCCTCAAGTCTCAGTCCTTATGGATCAGAGAGTTGGGTTCACCTTTCGATCCTTCCTTGTATTTTATGGGATATGAAGATGCATAATTAGTGTTATAATCATGCATGCACAATAAGGTTGGATTGTGGATCAACACATCATGCAATAAAGAAAGATGAATAGATATATAAAAATAGCATCAACAATACATCGGGTTACTTTCTCATTCTAGAATTAAGAGTGTTGCTCCATGGAGATGGAGTTGTAACCAAAAAAATAAGAAAGATACATTCTACAACTCAAAATCAAAGAGAAAATGAGAAGAGAATGCTTAGTTGTCTGTCGATCGTCATCTTTCGATGAACTCCAAGCTCTATGACAGATAGAATTTTTGATGACTCCTTGAAAACGACTTTCCTAGGGTTCCTTGTTACAATGAAACCCCCTTGATAGGGAGGGGAGAACCTCTTGATCCCTTGATATCTCAAATAGATGTCCCGCTTAGTCCTTTTATAACCTCCAAAGCCTCCAAAGTATTTTCATCGTGGTTTTCCAAAATTATTGGGTGTAGTAGTAGAACAATGCTATGCCATTTGACACGACCTGAGTGTGTCAGACATTGTAGTTGTTATATTTGAGAGTGTCCTAAGGTTCGCCTTAGATATTATATTATTTATTAGATAAATAAAATTTTTTATTTGAGTGTGAATTATATATATTAATTTTAAACTCAATTAATGAAGTCTACAATAGAATGCATATGATGTGAAAATTATGATTGAATCATAATAATTAGTGGGCATCTTCATATGTAATTAATATTTTTTTACTTATTGGACTGTCACAAAAATCATTAAAGTATCATAAAATACCGGCCCATTAAAGTTTCTGTCCAACATAAATCGATACCTTCAATTTTAATAAATAAAAATAAATATAATAAAACAAATAGATTTTTTGGATGGGGACACTATGCTAAATTTTCAGTTGCAAATCTAACACCACGATATTGCTGATGTTTAAATTCAACAATATATTGGTAGCGAACTTTTCTAGTAACATATATATTAATTTTTTATATGACGCTGAATTTTAAAAACCAGCATCATCTTTTATACAACCTAGCTCTAATTATGTTGTTTCTGATATTTTCATAACAACACTAATTTTTATGAAATTTCTCCTATACATTGATTCCGATCATGTAAAACCAGCACCATATTGATATTAATTATTGAAAAGCAGCACCACTTCTGATTTGTTGAAACATTTATACTGATCAACCAAAACCAACACCACCATGTTGATCCTTGGAAAGTAAAATATATTTTTTCCTATTTATTTTCATATTAAATTATATCTTTCCTATTTATTTTCATATTAAATTATATCCTTTCCTATTTATTTTCATATTAAATTAATTTTTTTAACTTATAAAAATCTATTATGATTTTTAAAATAATTTTTAGGATCATTATTAAAGATATCTAAATCTAATTATATTCTTTCCTATTTATTTTCATATTAAATTATATTCTTTCTTATTTATTTTTATATTAAATTAAATTCCTTTTTTTATAATTTTTTTATTTATAAAAATCTATTCTAATTGGCTAGATTCTGGCCATATAGATTTATCATTATACTATATGTCTACCATTGAATTTTGATTAAAAACTCATTAATGGATTCAGACTTCAACAAAACAGTGTTGTTGTTAGTTCATATGCAAACCATAGACCCTAAATAAAAGGCATTGTAAATGTGTGAAAGAGATGGGGAGTTCATGCTTGAATACAATGGAAACCGAAAACTTACTTTTGGAGATAACCGAGAGAATAAACCACATCCTTGCGCATTTATCCAGCTGGAGTATAGTTTACAATACTAGGTTAGCAATCCTTCGAAGGAGAATAGGGAAATGATCTGTGTTGGGACACAAGATGTAATGGGGAAAACCCTAAACTTGTGTCGGGGGAGCTGATAGTTTCTACCCTGTCTGCCACCTGTTTATTGTATACGAGGACAGGATAAGGCATAGCCAGGGTGGCAGGGTGTTGTGTCACATACCGAAATAAGGAAAATGACATTGTCAACTTAAGGGCGAGCGCCGTCAGGCGCCGCTCGGCCTGGCACAGACATAGGCGAGTGTAGTATGGGGTGCCAGGGCATGACAGGGAGATCATGGTGTCAGCGGGATACTCGTGATTCGGGCCTGAATGATATCAGGTTTGCGTCGACCTCGTACTCCTTATGCTAGTCTAGTGTTAGGGAGTGGTTGCTCCTGTGTATCACGACAAAACCTCGACTGCTAGTGTTGATTGACGACTTGGTGCCGATTGACAACTTAAAATATTGATGCCGACTGGCGGCTTAGAGTATTGGTGTTGACTGACGGCTTAGAGTATTGGTGCCGATTGGGCTTAAATATTGGTGTTGACCGGCGGCTTAGAGTATTGGTGTTGACTGGCGGCTTAGAATATTGGTGCCGACTGGTGGCTTAGAGTATTGGTGCTGACTGGGGGTTGGGGATGAAGTCGGGCCCAAAGGCCACTGCTACTGAGAGTAACTATGCTTCCCGATTGGGTGCTCAGGATGTGCCCGAGTGGCAATACCCGATTGGGTCCGAAGTGAATCGGCTGAAGGCTCAACATCCTCGCCGTCCGGGCCTTCACTGTAAGGGAACTTTGGAGCACCGGTCGAGCTTTTTTTGACTTGGGCCCACACCTTTGTGAAACCTAATTGGGGCTTAGTCCTCCTATGATTCAAGAAGTATTCTCTGGTCGATGCCAGACTGGCTTGGCCGTTCGGACTACCCCTTTGATGGGCCCTTGAGGGCTTTTGACCTAGACCCCCACTAACGAAATGCTAGGGTGACCAGCCTACTCACTCACGAGATGGGTCAGGCTCATAAACCTGATCGGGATCATTTATTTTTCATTTTTTGTGAAAATTTTAAAAAAAAAATTATAGAGATTATTTTGTCCTAACATTTTATATAACAGAGGTCAGATTTATATCTATCACATATTGAGTCTGACGTAACATAAAAATAATTGACCGGACCTAAGTAGTATCTAGCAAGTTCAAGAGCGGAGACATATAGGTTAGTCTATTCGGACTTTAGCCTAAGTGATAAAAAATAGGTTCGTTTTCAGTGTCTTGTTAATTTATTTTAGGTCAATATAGAAAAGATAATTTACAAAATTATTAACGGCTAACGTATATAGAGGACGAACACATTAAAACTCAATAGTCTTGAGAAAAAGCAATAGAAATTTTTGTCAATATTTTGTGGCTCCCCCTCTTATTTTTTTGAGATTGAGAAATGTTGGATCAGATAGCAAAATCTAAGATGATCAATTTAGTCTTATGAAAATTTTTCATCGGTCATTAGGATAAATTAAGAAGCGCTCACGATAGACGATCTAGAAACTCAGTGTTCCAGAGTTCGTATTTTATTTGAAAAAAAAATTATTATAAATATGTCCTAATAAAAAATTAAACCGTGAATATTTAAAATAATGATTAATTATCCTTAGTTGTATGGTTGCCTCCGGGGACTTTTTGACACTGAGAAAGTACCTACTTTTCAACGGCCTGAGTGATTAACCTGGGTAGAAATCGATTTTTGGCTCCGGCGCTAGCTAAGTCAACCCATCTTGACACTAGCCCTAATTTTAATTGGTCCACCACACTCATATGATATAAGTTAGGCATTCTATATTTATTCTTTTATTTTCTTTGTTTCGGGGCGGGGGATTAAAGGTGTTCTATTTTATTTATTTTTTGTTTTCCTTTTGTGCATAGAACGTGACCTTCCTTTATGCCGAACTGCTCTACCTTTTTCTCAAATTTATCCGGGAGTTCGCGTAATTAATACAGAGGCACAGTAAATAACAACTGAATATCGTTAGAACTTTAATGGCTAGTAATTGGAGCCTTAATCTGGACATGGATACGAGACAATACATCAAAAATTATATTTTATATTATACTCGAAATTTTAATACATTGAAATATAATTTCATATTATTTAAAATAGAATTTTGATATCAATATGATATATTAAAAATTTTAAAAGAAATATTATATCTACTAAAATTTTTAATATACTATTATATCAAATCGATATCATTAGATACGATATATTTAATATATCAAAATTTTTTACTACTTTAATTTCTGAGTGGCCCTATAGTCGACTTTTCTCCGATTCCTCCTGTTTCTGCAGCATGGTCGGTCGTACGTGTTGATTTACCATTGGTTGGACAGCCTGCGTGGGCCACACGACACTTGGACGTATCCTCCTTCTGGGAATCCCTGGCGCACAAGCAAACCCCCTCTATAAATCGCACCCCTCTCTCGAGCTGCTCTCAACAAGAACCCAAACAGAACCAGCAAAAATCTCGAGATAGAGATCGAGCGATGGCTAACGGCTATTACTATCAAAATCCAAACGGTCCCTACGATTACTACTATTCTTCTTCTTCTTCCTCCTCTTCCACCTCGCCGTCTCTGCCGCTGCACCTCTGCCTCTTCCTGTTCACCCTCTTCGCGCTCATTAGCTTGTCGTGGTACATGGCGTACGAGTCGGTGCTGGAGAGCCTGTTAGACCAGCTGCGGCTGGGGCTGATGCTGTCTCCGCTGCTGCTGCTGCTGCTGGTGCACTTGCTTTCGAACGACAATCTCCGGCGGGTGTCCTTCATTCCCTTGCCGTCGGAGAGGGAGTCTTTCCACCGGGCCGGCGGCTCCCCTTGGGGAGTCGCCCTCGTCTTGGTGCTTCTCATATTCATGATCTCCTACCAATCCTACTTCCAGGACTGGTGGTTCCCTCTCCTCAGTCGATAGGCACAAAAGTAATTATAATTAATTCACCCAGCTGCAGCTGTGACTGCATGCGACTCTTGTACCTGCAGCATATCGAGCTTCAGCATGTTTAATAAGCTAGCAGCTACATCATAATTTTTAGTCTAAACTTCTACCTTGTTTATTTTGTATATCCTTAAAGTACTTTATAATTAAATGAATGTTGTGAACACATGTTGGGATCGCACTGCAACAAATTAATTAAGGCAATATTTCTTATTAGCTAAGGAACGTTGGGGTCTTACTCTATCTATCTCACTGCATCCATTTACAAGCACGTATATATAAAAAGAAGCCTGTGGCTCAAATAATTAAAGGGGAAAAGGTTGTGATTTGTGAATGATTCATTGATTCCTGTGGGTCAAAGAGAATGTACCCTTGAATTCTCTGCATATAATAAATCGTAAATAATGAAAAAGCTAGGAGGGAATGGCATCTTCCCTTTTGGCCTAGACGGCGACCAAAGTGCCAAAACTTCATCCATTATGGTCTTCTTTTGTTGGGGACTTTCGGAAAGTAAACACATTCATTCATTATCTTTTAGCTAGGCGAGATACCTCATATCACGATCTGCACAAGATATTACTCCATAAACTGAACTACGAGTACAATATCGATCCTCACTTTGCACAAACCCTTTCGATGCTAGCAGATCCGTGCGTTCATATATCTCCTTTTCTTGGAATCTTGACCTTGCACTTTTGGCCCGCCACTATACCATTATTATGCCGACCTATTTCGATGCTAGCTAGCTAAACTTCTCATTGGCCAACCTTCTCATCACTGCCACCACACCTTACAGGTCATTGCTAAGCGCTTGAAGTATATATGTCCCAAAACCTTATCTAAGATTAATATTTCCTTTTCTTTGAAAAATTAAAAGCAAAAAATTACTATAACATTTATATATTTTTCTCTCTTTAGTTGGTAATGAATTTTACAAATTAAGGTCATCCAACTCACTCAAACGATATTGGATGCAAACTTGGATATGAGTAAAAAATTTATCTAGATCATATATCTCCTTAGTAAATAGACAAGTTAGTTAAAAAAAAGTCAAAGCTTGGGTTCTTGTGTAGGCTTTGGTTCTTCAATTTGAACCATCTTAATCTTGCTCCACAAATCGAGAGCATTTTCATATATATCTACACGACTAATCACGTTAGGAGGCAAAATATCGATCAAAATTGATATTACCTTTGAATTTGCCTTCGATCGTGATTGTTGCTCTTCCGTCCAATATCTCGGTTGGAGCCTCTTCCCATGCTTGTCTCTTGGGACTTCAAATGGTTCCACGATTACCATACTTGTGTCCCAATCCGTCTTGAAGAATATCTCCATTCTTTTTGTCCACCAAGAAAAATCTCCTCCTTCATACTTCGATGGAATCGCAAACTCGGCTATCATTTGCTTCCTCGGTGGTTAGTTCGATGAAGAGCGACCCGCTTTGATACCAATTGTAAGGAATCGTAGGCCGGCTAGAGGGGGTGAATAACTCGTCACCCTCAATGCTTTGGTTCTTCTTCCTATTATGTTAATGCGCAAGTGGAATAACAATTAACTTAAACTAACAAAAAGTACACAAACCGTTTAACATGGTTCGGAGATGACACTCTTACTTCACGACTGTCTGTAAGGTGGATGATCCCGATCCGTCGGTGGATGACTGATGACTGCCCAATGTCAAGTGTCACGAATGAGTCTCAAATTTAGATATTTATAAGTTGAAAACCCTTAGTTCACAAAATAAAATGTAGTAGAGGGGCCTCAAGTCGTATTTTTCGAAGGACTAGTTAAGAGTGTTTAATTTGAGCTTGAAATTTGTTGTCGTTTGATGTTTTAGGGTTTTCTAGTAAAATGGGAGTTTTTTGCAATAAGAAGGAAATAACAATATGAAATGAAATAGACTTGGCTAAAACATGGAGCGAATTAGGAAATTACAAGAACTACTCTTAACCTATTGGAAAAACTAAGCAATTCGATTTCAAACTATTGAATTGAAACTTAAGAACTAAACTTAAATGCAGGGAATTAATTGTAGAGAACTAATTGCAAAATAATGAAAACTAGAACAAAACTTGGCTTGAGATGTAATAGAAACAAGCTAAAACAACTTGAAGAATTAATTGCTTAAAACTAAGAATTATCCTAAATTAAACATCAAACCAATTCATTATCAAGACTTCCCTTTGCCGTCACACAAAAGTTGAGCTAGAAACCCTCCAACTCAAGAATCAGTGAAGGAACACTCCCTGGATCAGTTTGCTGCGAATTAGCCTTCCTGATCGGTCAGCCGACCGATCAGGACCTATGCTGATCGGACGGGAGACCGATCAATGATACCTTTGTCCGATCATAGTCACTGATCAGTGGCTGAGAAACTCCGCGATCTCCTCTTCCTCGATTAGCTGGATGTTGTTCGAGCCCAGAAACTCTCAGTGACATTCGGAGAACCCCTCCAAGTTCTCTGATTGCTCCGAAGACGAAGACAACCCGCGATCAAATGGAAGCGATCAGTGGAATGGAACTCTGGCGAAACCCTCCCCTGAGCTCCTCTCAGTGCCGAAATCGAATGCAAACTTAACCGGAAAATCTTCTCCGATGATCTGAAACCTTGAAAACAAACAGATGTTGATGTTGGTCGCGCGATCGAAGGAGAACAGACGAAGAACTCGAAGAACTGGAAGAACACTACGCTACACGCGACCTGGCAACGACGACCCGAGCGGAAGAGGAAATTTTGATTTAACTAATCCCATTTGAAATTGGACGGCTGTGATCTTCCTTGCCTCATCCGACGGTTAGATTAACTCGGATCAAGCCCAAACTCTCTAGATCTCCATCAATGGTCAGGATCTACTCCTCCTCATCTGGGATCATTCAGATCTGCAATGGATGGCTCAGATTACCCTGATCTTTGAATGGACGACTTAGACTTTCTTAAGCTTGATCCAACGGCTGGATGATCTCTGATTTGGCCCAAACTTTCAGATCTTGATCTGTGGTCTAGATTAACTCTAACTTAAGCTCGGATTGGTCAGAAGTTGACAGATGGCTTAGATCTAGCCGTTTCTTGATCGGACGACCCATATTAATCCAATGCTTGATCATCTTGATCCGGATCCAATTCTGACTCAAGTTTGATCCAATCTGATCTAGGTTCATGATCGTTTGAAGCCTACAAAATTAGATTCAAATTTAAGTGTCAAAATATCTCAAATATAGAAAGATTTGAATCAAAAGCTAAAATATAGACAATTCATGAAACCTAATATAAATGCAAACTTAAGCATATAAAAAGGGATCAAAACATGGATTTGAGAGCCTAAATTAATCATCAAAATGGTAATTATAAATGACTCCTTGAAAAATCTCCAGCTATGCTCTTGTAGCTCCTTGTGGGTGGAGAAACCTAGCCACAACCTCGCACGAACACTTGAGCAGTTAGACTACTAATTGACGTTTAACCAAGACCAATTTTGTAACCTTGCTCAAGCAAACCATGCTCTCTTAAATGGAGCTCGTTGTTGATCCAGTCGTTATCAGTTGACTAGTGCCAACACCGGTTGACTGTCAACTGTCGAATTCGAACGTTATAGTCTAACGTTCGAATCTAGCCGACACCAGTCAACTGCACCAGTCGATTGCACAGAAGATCAGTCAACTGATCTTTCTGTAACCTCTACCAGTCGATTGATCCTATACCAGTTGACTGGTAAAACCCTAAACGTGGGGTTTTCCTTCCCGAGTATAGTTTACTCGCACTCGGACCCTCACGACTCACTTGACTCTTCCTTTGCAGCTTTAACTCTTGCCTTTAAGCCTTCTTCGGTTTGACTCTCGTCCCTCGAATGCATACAAACCCGCGGCTCGTCTTCACATATCATCTTTCGTGTATGCCTCAAAGTACACTTCTCTTGGCTCATCATTGCGACCATGTCCACGGTCTCTCCGATGCCTCATCCTTCACCGAATCCAATGCCGTTAAACTACGTCTATGTGTATCTTGCAGAACTTGCACACTTAAATGCATATATCAAATACATGGGTGAATCCTAACTTAAACCCTTTACCAAAACATCAAAACACATAATCCCATGAATCATAAATTGCCTTAACAGATACATCATTATATTTCGCGAGCGGAAACAACGATTACCTTTGGATAACCACTTTCAAGAGTAATATAACATTGAAGTAAGAGAGGGGATCACAATTGTCAACTATGATCGTGATGAAATCTAAATTCTAGGATTGTCTCAAGAATTGGTATTCTCATCACTCTTCATTCAATTTTCTTAGTTTTCTTTCATTTATTTGATTAATTTAGATTACCCCCTTCGTACGTAAATTGGTAGTCAACACCACAGTCCAAAGGATAATCATTTTACTACTTGACAATGACCATACAATTACGATTAGCATGCAATCAGTTTTGACATAATTACCGGAGACTATATTTTGGTTGATGAGTAATGATACGCTTAAGGAAAAATCTCAATGAAAATATCAAAGAATGATGTGACATTTACATGCACATATCCGATTGTCATCCGGACACCATCGGCGGTCGGAGGCCGTCCCGAATCAAACTATGCTCTAGGGGCACGGTAAATTCATTAGAGATCGCTGCAATTATGATGTTATGTCATTTCTCAAGGTTTTCTTTAAAATTTTTCTCTGACATAGTATTTTTCTTTGGTTGATGTTAGTTTCATTTGCAATTTGATTAATCTAGATTTTATTTTCCTTTTTATAATTTTTTATCTTACTCTTTGCAAGCGAACAAGCTTTTCTTGTATACAAATTCGTAGTTGTGCTAGACACAGATCCTGAGATTGAAAGAACCTTTCACACAAGAAGAACCTACAAAAGCAACAAGAAGCTAAGCAAGAACAACCAACATCGATAATGGTAGTTTCATTTGTAATTTGGTTAATCCATATTTTATTATCCTTTTACTGTAATTTTTTTTATCTTACTCTTTGCAGGTGAATAAGCTTTTCTTGTGTACAAAGGTATGCTAAATTGAGAGTTGTGCTAGACGCCAAACCTGAGATTGAAAGAACCTTTCACACGAGAAGAATCTATAGAAGCGACTAGAAGCTAGACGTAGATCTTGAGACTGAAAGAGCCTTTCACACGACAAGAATCTATAGAAGTGTCTTGAAGTTAAGCAAGAACAACCAACATCAATTATGGCCGCCAGCGACAAGAACTAGGCTCAGAAGGATTACACAACACCTAGTGCAAGAGGATTTAGATTTAGCATCACAAGACATTCAGATGTTAATAACTTTGAGTTGCAACCTGCACTGCTCTCCATGATTCAACACACCAATTTGGAGGCACATGTGGAGGCACACCTACGAATGATCTGAATCTGCATTTGAAGGTATTCATTGAATTCTTAATTGTTCCCTTTCTCCTTGAGGGTCAAGACGAGAGCTTGGTTGCATTCCCTATTGATGGGGTTGAGCATCTCAGGGTTGACATGTGAGACGAGGAAGCTATGTGTCAAGATTCACTGAATCTGAACGAGTCTTTCAGACTCCCGAGACCTCCTCGGGAAGGCAGACTTTTGATACCAACTCGGGACGGTATACGTCCGAAACCTTCCAGGGAAGATAGGCTCCCGAAGCCCTTTCGGGAGAGGAAATCTCCCGAGACCTCTTTGGGAAAGCGGAGCCCAAAAGATCACAGATCCGATAGCCCGACTCCAATAGCTGTTACCTTTTCTTGTTCAGGAAAGGTGGCGGATAATTATTGTCTTTTATATGCGATGATTAAAGCTCAATAATCGTGGGAGCTGTTACCTAAGAGCTATCAGGTAACCGACAAGCACGGAACGTGGAGAAGAACATGGAGATACTTGCGACCAAGCCTACAGGTATATAAAGTATTCCAAGGGGTTATGCTCATTTTACTCACAACTCCTCCTTAGTTCTTTTCGAGCAATAGACTTGAGTGCTGACTTGAATGTTGGAGTATACTCCGTCGAAAAATCTCCGACGTGTTCCCATTAACGCTCGTGTTAATCTCGCAGGATGAGATCTCTTTTCCTTTCGTCATCATCGTCATGGGGAACTCTGATGACACTGACCATCTACGCCGATTCTTTTCGAAATACCTACCATTAGGAAGTATCATGACATGGGATCAACCGGAGTAATATTTTATTGACAAATATTTTCCTCCCAGTAAGAGTTCATTTAAAAAATATGAATTCTTTGAGAAATAAGAGTTCATTTATAAAAAAGTAAAATAATTGGCAAGCTTAAGAGAAATGGTGAGATATGATGACATTTCATTAAATGCAGTTATAAAATTTCTAACATCCCTGCTAAAACATAAGACACACCACAAAGGTCCATCCAAATATGTTATATTCTTAATGCCCCTTAATCCTTGCTCCATGTTTTCCATTATTCCACGCGTCGAGCATCCATCCGGATTGAAATCGATCAGCCGGCATTGGATGAATCCGATTATATTATTTATTTATTACTTGGTTACCTGCTGCTCCTCCACCACAATTTCGCAATCTGAGAAAGAGGAAGAGGAAGGAGTGGGAGAGCAGAGTGTGGATCCGAGGATGAGCTCTTCGACGACGATACGGCGATTGTCGGTGGTCTCTCCGGTACCAGCTGACATTGATATCGCCAACTCCGTCGAGCCGCTTCCTATTTCGCGCATCGCTGAGGACCTCAACCTCGGATCGCAGCACTACGACCTCTATGGCAAATACAAGGCTAAGGTTCGGCTAAAAGCCTCCGAATTTCTTATTCGATACGCTAGTCTTCGTAGAGTTGGTGTGTTTTTTTTTTCGTCTTTTTCTGAGTTGTTGTTCCGTGCTCTCCCCGGTAGGTGCTTTTGTCGGTTCTGGACGAGCTTCAGGATTCGGACGATGGGTATTACGTCGTGGTTGGCGGGATCACCCCGACGCCGCTGGGAGAAGGGAAGTCTACAACCACCGTTGGGCTCTGCCAAGCCCTGGGAGCTTTCCTTGACAAGAAGGTAACCCCTTCGTTCATGAGTTTCAGTTTTCTTGTTCTTACTAATCATTCCCCTGTTATACCTGAAAATGAATATGACGTGTTCGTTATTCAAAATTCTCGTTTTGATTTCTTTTTACTGGATTGCTAATAGAACAACTGAGACGGATCGGGATATCTGCACTATTCCTTATCAAGACCTTAATTGATGCAGTAATTATTTATTATCATCCCGTTCAAAGATTTTCTGTTAGGCTGCATTTGGTTAGGGATAATATAATCCAGTTTGTAATATAATTGAGCCTGTACTGTAATCCAAATTACAACACTTTAACTAACTTTTGTAATGCAGATTACATTACATTACAATTTTAAAATTGTACCAAAAAAAGTAATCAATCTTGTAATGTAATCATGATTACATTACAAGGTTGATTACCTCTCATCAAACATAGTCTTAGTTTCATCAAATTCAGGCGCTCCTTTTTTTTTTTTTTTGTCTACATAAGAAATGCTACATGTAATTTCCAACATTTAATGGAGAAAGTGTCTACTACAATCTTTACTAGAGATGATTGTATGAGCTTTGCCTCTTTTTTGTTGTTGTTGTGAATTGTGACTTTTGGTTGTGTTTGGGGGTGAGATATTTGAGAATATATGCGTCAGTCAAAAGTTTCATCATCATATCTTCCTTATCAATATCTTATATAGTTTACACTTCTTAAATTTGTCGGGAAGAAATTAAGATGGTAATTGTAGATTTCCTGCTTTATCAAGTAATTAATTCTCAACCTCAATAGGGTTCTACCAATACAATTATAATGAATCCAATATCACACTATACCATTATTTTTTTCTTCTTTTCTATTATGCTACTTAGTATAAGACATATATCATAATAAACGTAGGGCATCTTCTCCAACTGTCAATAAGAGATAATTTCACACTTGTTTATACATTAGTGAGAAAGTTGACTAATTTCTTTTGTAGTCACTTGTAGACATTGTTTGCGAGACAATTCATACTGCAAGCTTTTTTAAACCGAGAGTTGATTCTCCATATTATAACCACCACTTAGTTATAAGATAATAAGTGAATAAAAGTAAATAATCTTTTATATGTGTTGATAATGACTAATAATAAATGATTTTATATTGTCTCCTAGTAATAGTCTCTCTAGCTAATTCAATCATCGACCTGCCAGAATACAAATTCATTTTCCTTGGTCTCCTTATTCCTTTTTCTATCACTTTTTTCCCCCAAGTTTCATGGTATGGCTCATTAGCTTAATGTTCTTATAATTCACACAATTTTGTATCTCTCTCTCTCTTTTTATACAGGTGACTAAAATTTTACCTTTCACAGATTAGACATTTTCTTTGTTTTCGATAACTTCATAAGTCATTTAATACCTTTCTTCTCTAGGCTCCATACCTCTATTAGAATATCATTCAGTTCAATCGTTTTTTCATTTTTCATCCCATTTAATGCCTATTCTATTCCTAAAATTTGAAATCTTTGATAAAAATTTAAATTTTAATACTCCTTTAATCTACTTATATTTCCTAAGCTAAGTAAAGCCAAGTTGGTCACCTAACCCTTTGTTGAAAAGTTGATGAAAATTCATATGCTTTCGCTCTTTTATTTTCTTGTCCTTAATTAGTATCCTATCAAATTCATCTTTAATGCATCTTAGTCAGATAAGATCTCTTGTTTTCCTCTCTCGCTTTAGCCATTTTGTAGATGCCCTTTCCCCTTCTTTTGTATTAGACTATCGATACAAGTGTTCGAAAGCTTTATTCTTGACTTTACTTGCTACTTTCTTGGTCTCTTTGTTGGTTAGTACATACTTTTTAAAGTTTTATTCATTCGTACATGTGTATGATAATTTATAGGCAATTATTTTTTTCTTTAATTTCTCTTGTACTTTCTTATTCTATCACAAAGATTCTTTATTTGATTTTCTTGACTCACCAAGTACGTTCTTAGCCACTATTTTTAAATATGATGTCATCTAATCTCATGTTGTATTCGAGTTACCATATATTTCTTTTGATACTTTGTTCCTACCCTCATTTTAAAGACTTTGCTTTCCATTCTTTATCTTCTACCACTTGATCTTAGGAGCTATGCATATCTTCCTTCTACTGATATTATACTTGATGCATGTATCTAAGACCACTAACTTATATTGGGTGGTTAAGTTTTCTCTAGGGATGTCTTTGCAATCTTTACAAATCTTCTATTCCTATTTCTAATCATAAGAAAGTTAATTTACAACTTATTGTTCCCACTTTTAAAAGTAACTAGGTGTTGTTTTATCTTCTTGGAAAACATATTAGCGTTATAAGTTCATTTACGATCGCAAAATCTAATATAACTTTTCCTTCTTCATTTCTTATTTCAAAACTATAGCCCCCATCTACCCTATCATATTCCTCATTTTTTTTACATGCTTATTTAAATCTCCTCCTATTGAAATCATTTCACTTATCAAAATATTTTGTACTACCTCATCTAAGTCTTCCCAAACCTATCTTTCTTATCTTCATCAAATCTTGTTTAAAGTGTATATATATTAATTACATTAATAGTTTCTTTTGCTACCACTATTTTTTAGAGCTATAATCCTATCTCCCTTCCTAACTACTCCTACTACTTCGTCCTTTAACGAACTATCTAAATCAATACTTATTCTATTTCTTTTTTTTTACTTTTTTTTGTGTACCATAACTTAAAATCTAAGGCAGCGCTTGGTTTTATCGTTTTTCGTTTTCATTTTCTGAGAAAATGAGATTTTCTAGAAACGACGTTTGGATTGCATTTTCCACATCCATTTTCTAGAAAAAGAGATATCATTTTCTCGAAAACTAGAGAATATCTAAAAGTTATTTTCAATAAATGAGAAAATGCGGTTTTCTAGAAAAGGAAAATGCGGAAAACCAAACTCTCCCCAAGTTTTCTATCATTATTTTCCTTTTCCTGTACCCATACTGTCTCTTGTGAATATAAAATATTAATTCTTCCCCTAATAATCGTATCTATTACCTTTATTGCTTTGTCGGTGAGCGTTCTTACAATTCATGTTTCAAATCTAAGATAATTAATATTTTTATAATGTCTATCTTTATCCAATTTAGGGTATGAGAGGTCTTGCATATTTAACACTATATCCAAATTCTCATGGAGATATGTTGGTTTTTTCCAAGATGTTGCAACACATTCATTCCGAAAACAATCTAACATTAGGACAATAGTTTGATAGATCCATATATAATATTTGCCTATGTCCATATAACAATCCAACACTATATGGATCTATCAAACTATTGTCCTAATGTTAGATTCTCAAGGAGGATCCATATCTAACAACCTATTGTTAACATTATATAGATTGTCCTAATGTCATATTATTGTTAACATTAAACTATTGTCCTAATGTTAGATTGTTTTCGGAATGAAACTATTGTCCTAGGATCTATCAAACTAGTTTGATTGTCCTAATGTTAACATTAGTTTGTCCTCATGTTAACATTAAACTATTGCCCTAACATTAGGACAATCTATATAATGTTAACATTAGGACAATCTATATAATGTTAACATTATTGTTAACATTATATAGTTGGATCCGAAAACAATCAAACTATTGTTAACATTAGGACAATCTAACAACCTAATGCGACCCTCCTTTATCCAGGCTTGGGATCAGCAATGGTGGAGTTTCCTTGTCTAAACACTATGACTTGTTAATGACGTGGAGCTTCCGCCCATGATTGCAACATCAATGTATGTTACATAACTATCCATATGTTATATAACAAATAATAACAACATAAAAATGTGTGTGCATATATATATATTGAAATCACAAAGTTACGAATCTGCTGACCATCAGTGACTCACTGTGCCCTTAGCATACTGCTTTTGCCAAGCCAACTTATGAGAGTTCACAAAATCACCTTTGGCCACCCTATCTAGTTCTCCTCTTTCTCCTCCACCAATGTGGACCTTTGACACTCACTGCCCCACCTTCATTGGGCCTCATTGAGGTATGCATTATGTTTTATTGGCTCTTTTGTCTTCTCGTGACCTTTGTAACTTGCCGCTTTCTGCCCATATTTACTGAGACAAAGAATAGTACCTCTTGAATCCTACTTAGTACGGGCGATTTTATTTTGTCACGAGCGGTATAGTGATTAAACTGTCTCTACCTATGCCTTATCTTGGTCCTCCACTAAAATGAAAAGTATCAATTGTGATAGGTGACTCGTTTGATGCTTTAAACTATGATTTGCACTTATTTGAAAACCATGAATATTTTAATAATTAGGTAAATTGTATCAATTAGGAAACTTAATTGAAATGATCTTAGTTAATATATGACTACATAGAATTTAATGTGGATTAAGGTCTACATAGAACGAGCAAACATTTCATTGATTATATTTTCTTCAGTTGCTGTTCATTTTTAGGTAATTATTGATTCTATATATCGCCGTTCAGGTTGCTACTTGTCTCCGACAACCATCCCAAGGCCCAACTTTTGGAATAAAAGGAGGGGCTGCTGGTGGAGGTTACAGTCAGGTTATCCCAATGGATGAGTTCAATCTTCATCTAACCGGAGATATTCATGCAATCACTGCTGCAAACAATCTTCTTGCTGCAGCTATAGATACACGGATATTCCATGAGGCATCCCAGTCAGACAAAGCACTATGTAATAGATTGTGCCCACCTAATAAAGAAGGAAAACGTACATTCGCAGATGTTATGCTCAGGCGTCTCAAAAAACTTGGCATTTCAAAAAACAACCCCGATGAACTTACACATGAAGAAGTCAAAAGATTTGCTAGGCTTGACATTGACCCAGATTCCATTACCTGGAGAAGAGTCATGGATGTGAATGACCGGTTCTTGAGAAAAATTACTGTAGGTCAAGGTCCTGAGGAGAAAGGGATGATCAGAGAAACAGGCTTTGACATATCAGTGGCTAGTGAAATCATGGCGGTTTTAGCTCTTACTACTTCTCTTGCAGACATGAGGGAAAGACTTGGAAGGATGGTCATAGGGAACAGCAAGGATGGTGAGCCTATTACTGCTGATGATCTTGGTGTTGGAGGTGCACTTACTGTTCTCATGAAAGATGCTATAAATCCAACTCTAATGCAGACACTTGAGGGAACTCCTGTCTTTGTTCATGCTGGGCCTTTTGCCAACATTGCTCATGGAAATTCTTCAATTGTAGCTGATAAAATTGCCCTTAAGCTTGTCGGCCAGCATGGTTTTGTAGTGACAGAAGCAGGTTTTGGTGCTGATATTGGCACAGAAAAGTTCATGAATATAAAGTGTAGGTACAGTGGTTTGGTGCCTCAGTGTGCTATTATTGTGGCAACTATAAGAGCTCTCAAAATGCATGGGGGTGGACCTGACGTTGTTGCTGGAAAGCCTCTAGACAAGGCTTATACAACTGAGAATGTGGTTCTAGTTGAGGCTGGTTGTATAAACCTTGCTAGACATATTTCAAACACTAGGGAATATGGAGTGAATGTTGTAGTTGCTATCAATAAGTTTGCAACAGACACTGATGCTGAGATGAATGCTGTGAAAACTGCAGCTTTAGCAGCTGGTGCTTTCGATGCTGTTGTTTGTACTCATCATGCACATGGTGGAAAAGGAGCGGTTTGTACTCACATCTTTCTTGACTTGTTGATCCATCTTACTGTTTATATTAGAAAAGTTGTTGCAAGGCAATATCATTCTTTAACTTTTCAATGGAAGCGTCTCAATTTTAAATTGGAAAATCCAATTACTAGGTGGTGGTCCACATGTTTTCAGCTCAAGCTGTCTGCGCATTGGTGAAGTTGCAGATGTTTTGCACGCACACACACACACACAGATATCATTTGACAAATACATTTATAGAACATAACATCTAGTTTCCAAATTGCTTTCTGCATGTTTTCAATTTTGTTTGCACATCTAGTTTCCATCTGGATTTCTGCATGATTTCTATATTGTTCTCCTACGTGCTCCAAGAGGATCACTTATAACCTTGTTTGTCAGGGTGGTTCATCTGCCTTCAATTTTTTACCATGAAGTGTAAAAACCTTGTTTGTTGGTAATGCTTCATGTGCCTTCAATTTTCTGCTGCTATCACAATTGCTTAGCAAACACGTTTTCTATTTCTGAGTAATACACCATCCTCAATTTATTTTGTCTTCGATACTCATCTTCTCTCTGCTTCTAGATAAATGCAGGACTATCGAAGTTATAATTTTGTTTCTTAGCTAATTCTTCAATTGTGTCAGAAAGGGCTATATAATCTTGCCTCACTCATCATTGCACTCATGTCCTCGCTGTTTGTGGATGAACAATCCAGGTTGACCTTGGAATTGCTGTTCAAAGAGCATGTGAAAACCAAACAAAGACATTGAAGTTCTTATATCCTTTGGACATCAGTATAAAGGAGAAAATTGAGGCAATTGCCAAGTCATATGGTGCTAGTGGTGTCGAGTACTCTGAACAGGTAATCCTTTCCTTTTTTTTCCTTACCTTTGAGCCATTCACTTTAATTATGTACTCCCTCTAAAAAAAGAATATTCGTTCCAATGTTAATAAAATAATGCCCAGGTGAGATCCTCCAAATGAGAACCTATGCATACTTTCAGACTGCACCACCTTGATATGGTGCACTTCTTGGTCATAAGTTCTTGTTCATTATTTGTATTTTGTTTAGCCTTTTACTATTCAGTTTATTTAATTTCTATTTGTTATGGGCGGACAACAAATTGAAATGTACAGTAAGCAAGGGTTTTCTGGCCTGCCAATCTGCATGGCCAAAACCCAATACTCGTTCTCACATATTGCTTCTCAAAAGGGTGCCCGGTCGGATTTGTTCTTCCATCAGGGATGTCAGGGCTAGCATTGGTTCTGGATTCATATATCCTCTGGTGGGGACGATGAGCACAATGCCTGGCCTTCCAACTCGACCATGTTTCTTTGACATTGACATTGATATCACCACAGGAAAAGTCATGGGCTGTCCTAGAAGGCCTAGGATGATCATGTATCCGGAGTTTCTTAGTTTCAACGGCTTGTTCTGTTGAGTCTGTTTCAACCAACATTAATAAGATGATCTTGTTGTATTTGCTGTTAATTACTAATAATGCGCACTCGTACATTTACCACGAGCGTACACTAAAACCTTGATGAAATTGACTTTTCACCATTCAGTATTTCATTCGTGCAAAATTTTGAGATTAATTGTTGCATTTGTATTGCTAGTCAGCAAAGAGCTATTCGGCTAGAAGGCTGAAAAAAAACCATCCAGGCACCTCCGGTCAATTATATTGCTCCTGCTCACTGCTTGATGAATGCAAGGTTTCTAAGGCAACTGGATTGACTGTAAGTTCTCTTTGACAAGGTCTCTGTGTTCCAAGTATCCCTATCATTAACAAATGTGCATTTGCACTCCTTGTGATTGGAATTAATTATGAGTTTTAATGTTTGATAAAGAATTTAATTTAGAATCATATTTGTATTTAATATGTATGAATTAAGTTACGTGGGACTTGATTGAAATACATAGCCTCAGTGTGTCCAAAGTTATTGATGACTCGATGACTTGAGGGGACCCTAGGACAAAAGGATGTTATGAGATATTTGACAGATCACATAATAAGAAATGTTAAAATACAATTGAGTTGGAGGAGGCGAATTACATAAGTGAGACATAAGATGGCATGTGGAGTGAACCAAAAGATTGAGTGTATATAGGAAGGATGGCACATGGAGCGAGTTAAGGGATCTGAGTGTATTTGGGAAATGAGTAACTTGATTGGAGATGAACTCAGGTAAGATAAAACTCAAGGATGTGTAACTTGATTCGACTATTAGGATGGTCGTAATTGATTATCTATTTGATTAAAGAGTGTCTTTGGTTGGTTGGTGGTTGAGTCGTCCAAGTAATCAAATTAAGTGGGTGAATCAGTCGGTGAACATAATGTTTCTCTTTCTTTAAGGTTGAGTTTATAGGAATTGAATGATGTGTAAGATTGAAAGGGGGTGAATAGCGTTAAAAATGCTTCAAAAAGAAGGCGAGTTGATCCGAAAAAAAGAAGTAACGAGTGATAAGAAAATGCACAAAAGTAAAGGAAAGAAAGCAATGCTAACTCTATTTTTGATGTGGTTTAGTAGCCACTTAGGCTTTTTTTCAAAACTCGGGTGTCGTTGCAATAGTTGATTCTTTTCGCAGATCTACAACACCCATTCTTTAAAACTTGACCATCTTGGGGGGCTTGTATCATGTCCTTCTTTCTCCTTTATCGGTAGATCAAGCTATCAATTTCTATTCACTTTGTTTCAACCTCTAGGCTTCCTGAATGCTGATGTACTTCTGGGCCTATCCAAGGAGCTCGTTGTAGTTGGATGAAGGCCTTTTTCCCGAAGGGTGAAAAATCTCCCCCTCCTAGAGGCCTTGGGAGTAGGCCACACCACGGGAGTAATAGAAGGTACATACCTATAGATTCACTCAGGTAAGACGTTGAATGTACTTCTGAAGTGGCTCTTTTTCTCGTTACTTTAGGTTGGACAAGCTAAGGAGTCTTTTGATATTTCTTTTGGCAGTGGTGTAGGAACGTCGAGATGAAATGCTTAAAGGATTGAATTTTGTTGGGCTTTAGTATGTTAAACTATTATTGAGTTTATGATAATCAACATTTTGA
>JAGFNQ010004815.1:0-15897 GCA_024364735.1 Boesenbergia rotunda
AAAGGGAGCAGCAGTGTCTCAAAAATAGACTTGAGATCGGGTTATCACCAGGTGAAAGTTAAAGAAGGCGACATCCCCAAGACAGCTTTCAGAACAAGATACGGACACTATGAGTTTGTAGTTATGCCTTTTGGCGTAACGAACGCTCCAGCAACTTTTATGGACCTCATGAACAGAGTGTTCCGAGAATATTTAGATAAGTTTGTTATCGTCTTCATCGATGACATTCTGATATATTCCAGGACTCAGAAGGAACACGCAGAACACCTGAAAACAGTATTAGAGATTCTTCAGCAGAGCCAGCTGTATGCAAAATTCTCAAAATGTGAATTCTGGCTCGATCAGGTGTCTTTTCTAGGTCACATCATCTCCAAGGAAGGGGTGATGGTAGACCCCAGCAAAATAGAAGCAGTAAGTAACTGGATCAGACCGAAGAATGCCAGTGAGATCAGAAGTTTTCTGGGTCTAGCCGGTTACTACAGGAAGTTCGTAGAGAATTTCTCCAGAATAGCCTCCCCACTGACAGCTCTTACCAGAAAGAACAGAAAGTTTCAGTGGACAGAGGACTGCGAGAACAGTTTTACAGAATTAAAGAGAAGATTGACTAGTGCTCCCATCCTGACTCTTCCAGAGACCACTGACAGCTTTGACATATATAGCGATGCGTCTAAATTAGGACTTGGAGCAGTGCTGATGCAGAATGGCAAGGTTATTGCCTATGCCTCTAGACAACTCAAGGATTATGAGAAGAATTACCCTACCCATGACCTTGAGCTAGCTGCAGTAGTGTTCGCTCTCAAGATTTGGAGGCATTACTTATACGGAGCTCAATGTAGGATTTTCACAGATCATAGAGTCTAAAGTATTTCTTTACTCAGAAGGATCTGAACATGAGACAACGCAGGTGGCTTGAGCTAGTCAAGGATTATGACATTGACATCCTCTACCATCCAGGTAAAGCTAATAAGGTGGCAGATGCACTTAGCAGAAAATCTAGTGTCACCCTACTAGCTTTGTCCACGATGTCACAGCCCCTTCGGAAAGAGTTATCAGAGTTCGGACTGGAAATTTTAGTTGGGCCAGCTCTCCACTTTGACATTAGTGTCAACCCTGATTGAAGACATCCAGACACACAAGATCAAGATCCTGACCTTCAGAAAATCAAGCAGGGGGATAGCAGAAGCCGAAAATGGAGAATTTCGCCTATCAGATAATGGGACACTGTACTACGGTGACCGCTTATGTGTTTCGAACCAAGAAGAACTCCGAAGGAAGATCCTAGAGGACGCACATAGATCTCCTTATGCAATACATCCTGGTTTCACCAAAATGTACCAAGACCTCAGGGGATGTTTTTGGTGGCCTGGGATGAAGAGAGACATCGCCAGATATGTCAGTACCTGTCTGCATGCCAAAGAGTCAAGGCAGAACATCAAAGACCTGTTGGAGTTCTGCAGCCTATTCAGATTCCAGAATGGAAATGGGAAGATATTTCCATGGATTTTATAGTGGGACTGCCTAGAACAACGAATGGATATGATGCGATCTGGGTAATAGTTGACAGATTGACTAAGTCTGCCCACTTCCTAGCTATCAGGATCTCCTATTCCATGGAACAGCTAGCTCAGTTATACCTCAAGGAGATCGTCAGACTACATGGAGTCCCTAGGACTATCATCTCAGATAGGGACAGTAGGTTCACTTCGCACTTCTGGGAGTGCGTACAGACAGCACTAGGCACCAAACTGAAGTTCAGCACAGCTTTCCATCCTCAGACAGATGGTCAGACAGAGAGAGTTAATCAAGTACTAGAAGATATGCTCAGAGCTTGTGCTCTAGATTTCAAGGGCAGTTGGTGCAGATACCTGTGCTTAGCAGAGTTCGCCTACAACAATAGTTATCAGGCCACTATCGGCATGACACCCTATGAGGCTTTATATTGGCGGAGATGTAGATCTCCTATCTGCTGGTACGAGGGTGGTGAGAGGCAAGAGTTAGGCCTACAGACAGATCTTATAGATGATACCACCGTAGCGATACAGCAGATCCACCAGAGAATAAAAACAGCTCAAAGCCGCCAGAAGAGCTATGCTGATACACAGCGCAGACCATTAGAGTTTGAAGTTGGGGATTTAGTGTTCCTCAGAGTGGCTCCCATGAAGGGAGTAATGCGTTTTGGGAAGAAGGGCAAGCTAAGTCCCAGATATGTAGGACCATACCCCATCACTAGAAGAGTTGGCAAAGTAGCTTATGAGTTGGAGCTACCTCAGGAGATGTCAGCTATCCACAATGTATTTCATGTTTCCATGCTGAAGAAGCATATCCCAGATGCCACCCAGGTGATAGAGCCACAGACGGTACAAGTTCGTGAAGATCTCAGTTATGATAGTCGGTATATTCAGATAATAGACCGAGCAGTTAAGAAATTGCGAAACAAGGAGGTACCATTAGTGAAAGTCATATGGCAAAATCACAGAGTAGAAGAGGCAACATGGGAACCAGAGGACAGCATGAGGCAGAAATACCCAGAGTTGTTTTAAGTTCGAGGACGAACTTTTTATAAGGTATGGGGGATTGTAACGCCCGAAAATTCTCAAACCTAATTTTAGAAATATCCTAGAATTAATTCTGAATTTATGGATATTTTTATAGAATTTTTCCATGGACAAATAAGGCAAAAATGAATAAAAACAGAATGCGCAGTAAAAAAATTTAAGTGGGGTTTGAATCCAAGACCTATACCATGAGAAGAGAAAGACTTACCAAGTGGGCTAATCTATTTTCATTAAAATAAAATAGAGGGAAGGATAAATACGGTAAAGTTAGTATTTAACTTAGGGTTATTTTACAACTTAATATAAATAAGGAATTAAAGAATTAAAAGAGGAGATTTGTTAGGTTTCGTGAGCCAAGGGTGCGCCGACGCCCCCTCCTCCTCTCCTCTTCCTCTCTTGCGTTTTCTTCCTCTTCTCCTCTTCTCTTGCCGCCCAAGACAAAGGGGAAGCCAAGGGAAGGTCTCAAGAGGCCCTATTCTCTAGGAGAATTCTCGTAGACGCGAGGAGAACGCCAAGGAGCAAGAAGAACATCGAAGTTCGACGTTCCCTCAGGAATTTCAGATTTTATTCATAAGAAAACCTAGCGCAGGATGTAAGTACCCCTCACCTGCAGTATAAGTAGTTTCAGTCGATTTTTCGTATGCTTTATCTCCTTATATGTATGTTTCACGATTAGAAATCATAAATTATGAACAAGCACGCACATTAGGTGCTTGTTAAAATGTTCAGTTCAGTTAATGCTATAGAAAGCATTAAAGAATAGAAATTCTTGCTCCAGTTTATGATTGGGACCAAGGTCCAACGGGATGGGCTCCTAGTTGCCCCTAGGTTTAGATAACCTAGTAAAAGCAAGAATCAGAAAATGAAAGAAAAGTATAAAAGACTATTTTATTTTCAGTTGACATTGTATCAGACTTCGGTCCAGGGATAGGCTCCAAGTTGCCTCTAGGTTTAGATAACCTAGTATGGGATAGGCTCCTAGTTGCCCCTAGGTTTAGATAACCTAGTAGAACCCTAATGGATTCGGGATTTGCTACCTCGGGTTTATTAGGGATGCGCGCACAGTTGGTACATTGCCGGGCCCACAGCAGTTGATTATTACTTTCACCTACTATATGTATTTAGTTTTCAGAAATTCATATTAGCATGTGGTGAATTTAATAGTTAGTTTTATGTTAGTTAGTTTCAGTTCCAGTTCAGATATGTATGCCATGCTATAGCTTACTTTTCAGTTTTAGTTCAGTATGTGCCATGTCTCAGTTATATGCCATGACATTCTATGATATGTATTTTAGCATGAGCCTAGCATGATTACTTATGGATATGAGCATGTATGTGCATAGCATGTTTTACAAAAGCATAATTCGAGTTTTCATAGTTTTGTGAGGCTAGATGGTACTTACTAAGCTTTATGCTTATTAGTTTGCATTTCCTTATACTGCAGATACAGGTAAAGGAAAGCACTAGTAGCGGAGGCGGCGGGCTTGATGCAAAGTGTGTGTGATGGTGGAGTTGGAATAAAAGTCTTCGGAACTTGCAAAGCATAGAAATAGTCTTTATTATGCTTCTTTAGTTATTCCGCAATATATCATGTGAACCATGTATGAACTTGATTAGACTTGTATTCGTGGTGCCTAATATGCTTGAAGTAGTTTATTTACCTGACTTAATATTGGTTTTGTGAATGCTTGAATGTCATGAGTCATTTACTTGTGATAGGGTAATTTAGACCCATGCTTAAGCTTTAGGGGTAAGAACTTGATACTTATGATCTACATGCTAAATTCTTAGGATATACTTGTTCTAAGATTAATGCACCATATAGAATGACATGTAGTAGCTAAGGATGCTTTTAGATATGGGAAATGAATAGTTACAATAAGAAGTTGATACAAACTTGGCACATTCATGTTTATGCTTCTACATGTCGCTTTTATGATTTCTAAGTTGCTATTCCTGCTAGAAACCCCCTAAAAACATGTATCAAATGCCCTAGAATCATTGTAGACCTATTAGGAAGCTTATATATGAATTTATGGAGCATTTGGTACAGAATAGGTTGACTTTGGCACATTCTGAAACTCTGAAATCTGGGTTTTCAGAACTACCAGTCGACTGGTATCGGTCACAGAAACATTCGGTGGCCTGACCAGTCCACTGATATATATCAGTCGACTGGTGCTGTGTAAAACAAAACTGGTGTAGAGCAGCTGGTTAGTGCTTTAGTCATGCAATGCAGAGGTTGGCGGATCGAATCCTGGCTAAGCTAATAAAATTAAAGTTTTTGTTTTATTTTGGTTGGTTAGTACTTTAAACATGATTATGAATTGTTAGTTTAGTAAATAGCGAAATAAGAAATTTTAAATTCTCCCAGTTGGTTTAGCATTATTAGAAATCATTAGTCAGTCAGTTAGTTAGTAGTTAGTAGCGATCCGCCTTAAAACTTAGTACCAGAAGGTGGGTCGTTACACTCCAAGCCAGGAATTTTCACCTAACCCTCTAGTTGGGACTTTTCACCTAACCCTCCAAGTGAGGACTTTTCACCTAGCCCTCCAAGCTAGGACTTTTCACCCAACCTTCTGAGTTAGGACTTTTCCACACCTAGCCCTCCAAGCTAGGATTTTTCACACCTAACCCTCCAGTTGGGACTTTTCACCTAACCCTCAAAGTTAAGACTTTTCACCTAGCCCTAGGACTTTTCACCCAACCTTCCGAGTTTGGACTTTTCACCACCTAGCCCTCCAAGCTAGGATTTTTCACACCTAACCCTTCAGATTAGGATTTGCCAACACCTAGCCCTCCAAGCTAGGATTTTCCATACTATGCCTAATCCCCGATCAGGACTTAATCTCAATCATAATCATAATCGTCAACCTAAACTAAAATCGATGTCAACACCAAAATAACAATCAAGGTCAGACTGCATCAACAATCTCCCCCTTTTTGTTGTTTGACAATCCGATTTTAAGTTTAGGGATTCTCAATCAATTTTCTCAAATTTCAGAATCATAGGGGAATCAGGATCCTCCCCCTACAATTATGATCATCCCAAACTTAACCAACCACACTCTCCCCCTTTGTCGAACACCGAAAAGGGTCTAGAGAGGCTGTTAAGTCTAACCATACTCCCCCTCAACCTTAGGGGTATCCCAAAACAACAAATGTATAATTGATTTATTTTAATAAACATACGAACACATATGACAAAGATAAGGCATGGCACAACTAGCATATGTATCATATGGACATGGCATCATAAGCAAAATCATAACAATGCAAACATGTAGATAGTAATCATGTGAACACACATATAAGCCAACAATCAAAACACGATAAGGCAAATGTGAAATACATGAAAAATATCAGATGCATCATTAAGCAAAATCTAGTCATAGTGAAGAGCATCAAAACCAGACAACTAATCAGATGCATATCAATGCATCAAAATCACGGCAAGTGCGGCACAAAGCCATAAAAAGCAAGTCATGGGGCATACAGCCCGAAAGTTATACAAACCAAACAGTCAGATAGCATCAACCCTCAGTAGGGGCATCGTTTAATGAATCATCAATGTATATAACATCCTCTGGTGGAATGCTGCTAGAGGTCGCAGCTCCAGGAAACGTGTGATGGTACCACTCCTTATACCACGTCTCCTGCAGTGAGCAGATCCCAGAAACGTCGGATACGAGAGCGTCGAGTCGGCGATCGAAGGACCGAAACTCTGAGCTGACCTCCTGGTGCCAGAGCTCGGAAATATGTAGCTCGCGCTGCATCAACTGCTCTAACTCTGCAACCTGCCAGCGTAGGCCAGGAGCCCACTCATCATAATCCTCAGCACCAGCGGACGGCTCCTGATCAAGGGCTGCTCCTGGTAACTCCCCCACATGTCGTCGATCCTTCCACCTTAGCCCCTGTGATCTGACAACAATGCCAGACTGGGCCATCATGCGATGATCAATTCGACAGTCCTATCGAATCATGGGTACAATGCAGCCCTATAAAACGTCAATGCCAACCGACTCCAGCCAGGCAGTGATGATGTGGCCAAACGGCATGTAAACTGTCTAGCCGTACATCAGACTGTGGACAATGATGGAGAAATAGACTGAAGCCACTGGGTCAAAGTCTAACTGCTGATGCATCCCGTAGAGCATTAAGCAGTGGAACGGGTGAATCTCATCTAGGTGTTTTGAATTAGTCGGGAGGAGACAATTTGTGATGATCTTAAACAAAACATACTCAATGGGGGAAAGGCGAAGAGCAGGAAATGTGGGAAAATCACGGGTGCGCTCACCGGAACCCCTTGGCCTGGGATGGCCTAGAAAATACTTGTAGATGGAAACAGGAGTGGCTCCATCAAAGGGAATCGGAAGAGGATCAGGAAGATAAGGGTAGAGAGAAAAATCATTTTCTGACCGGCGACAACCAAGAAAGTCAGTGAAAATAGATCGATTAAAACTAAGGTCGACACTGGAGACACGGGTTCTCTACCCCGTGCCCTCCCCACTGACCATGTTGTTATAGAATTCAGAGACCAAATCAAAGTTGATTGGCCTCTCAAGGTAAAGAATGGATTGAAGATTATAATGTTCAATAATTTGCCGGACTATTGGACAATGTTTGTAGATGAAGGTTTAGTCCACAGTTCGACATGGCATCAGTTTGAAGTTGTGCCATTGAAAATCTAGAGCATAATAAATGTTTTAAAACCTAGTATGTGGAGGTGGAGGAGGTCCCGAAGGAGGTGTAGATGATGAAGGGTCTTTGCCCTTTGAGCTTTCCTCCACTGGGTCTTTCCCCTTGGATCATTTTCTAAAGGATTTAAAAGATTGATCATAGAAGTGAATATAGGTTTAATCAAAGACCCAAGAATTGATCACAGGAAGAATAATCAGGTGAACACATAAGTTTGATCAAGAACACAGGATTTGATGTAATCAGTGGCGTCAGATACAGTCACGACACCAAGTTGATACAAATCAAAGGATCACAAAGGTAAGAGTTGATCAAAAGTCAAATAACATAGAGATTTGATAGAGTTTAGGTCATGGCATAAGCAAGGTCACGGCAAACACCACAAGATAAAAACCTTGATTACCATAAACTCATAATCAAAGAGTTGATTTGTAAGATAAACTAACCAAAAATACTTATTTAGGTGCCATTGAAGATTTGTGAAGAAGATCTTGAAGTCTGGAAGAAGAGCTTGCGCAAGAAGAAGTTTTCGGCGCAAGAAAGAAGCGTAAGACCTTGAGCGAGAAAGGAACTCAGACAAGGAAGAGCTTGCACAACACCTTCTCAGGATCGCACACGCACAGCACAGGAAGAGGAATCATATGCGTAAGGAAGAAGGAGAGGAGGGTTCGGCGCTGAGGGGTTTTGGTCGGCTAGGGCTTGGGAGATGAAGAGAAACCGTGATTAAATCGGTTGGTGGTTCGGTCCACCAACCATAATTTAATGCGACTGAACGGATCACCGTTCAATCTGGTAGCGCCCAGACCGATCAGGCTCGGGCCTGATCGGACTGGCCTGGTCCTGATCGGTCGGGTGACCGATCAGGAAGGTTCCTGATCGATCGGCTGATCGATCAAGAAGCGATCTGTAGGATTCGGAGAGTGTTCTGTGAGCCCCCTGATCGGTCTGTGGACCGATCGCCACGGGGTGCCAGATCGGTCCAGGGACCGATCCAGGCCAGCACAGAACATTTAGACAAAATTTCGCCCAAGTCTCTGTGACCCCTCTGATCGGTCTGTGGATCGATCACCACAGGAGAGAGCCAGATCGGTCCGGGGACCGATCAGCCATACTCCTGATCGGTCCAGTGACCGATCAGGGTTCCTGATACTCCCTGATACGATCTGAAACTTTCAGTTTCAGACTTCCAAGCGATTTCTGAAGAGATTTGATGACAAATATCGATCTTGGAAGTGATCCCTTGACTATAATTGATCCCTAAACAAGGATCAAAGGTCCTTATGGTTGTAACAATAACTTTGCTCCACTCAATTGGAGTCAAACTCAATCAAAAATCATTCAAACAAGTTTGTATCAAATTCAAGTTTCCAATCAAGTTTCCTTGATTGGAATATCCAAGTATGATTATGGAGCCAAATACACATGTGTTATGCATTGGTTTTCCCCATACTTGGTCACCGAAGTGATTTTTATCTCATAAACTTAATTTCTCAAGGGATGTATTGACATTTTGAGAAATTGAGTTGAACCTAACATCTCACCCCATTTCTAGCAAACAAAAATATTTTGTTGAACCTTATAGATTGTGTGAGATGTCCCCAAAGTTACCCAATTGTATCCCAACAATTTGAAATGACCATCAAGGGTTTTGAATACATTTTGATGTCTATGAAGCGCGACACATTCCCAACTCCCTTCTTAAGAAGCTAAACTCATTTTCGGGGAGTGGTTTAGTGAAAATGTCAGCTAAATTCGATTTGGACTCTACATAAGAGAGTACAACATCTCCTCTAGCAACATGATCTCTAATGAAGTGGTGACACACTTCAATATGTTTGGTCCTAGAGTGATGTACTGGATTCTTAGTTAGGTTAATTGTGCTAATGTTGTCACACAACACTTGCACACCCTTGTAGCTTAATCCAGAGTCCTCTAGAGTATGAATCATCCACAACAATTGCGATATGCTCTCTCCCATAGCAATATATTCTGCCTCGGTCATGGAGAGAGCAACACAATGTTGCTTCCGACTTGACCAACTAACTAGAGATGATCCAATGAATTGACAACCCCCACTCGTGCTTTTCCGATCCAACTTAGATCCAGCATAGTCGGAATCAGTATAGCCAATTAGGTCAAATGATTCGGTACGGGGGTACCAAAGACCAACACTAATTGTGCCCTTAAGGTATCTCAAAATTCGTTTAACAACAATTAGATGAGATTCCTTGGTACACACTTGATACCTAGCGCACATACCCACAGCAAAAAGTATATCAGGTCGACTAGCTGTGAGGTATAGCAAACTACCTATCATGCTTCGATATTGAGTCAAATCAACGGGTTTACCACTCTCATCATTGTCTAATCTAGTGTTTGTAGCCATGGGAGTGGTTACCTCTTTTGAATCACTCATGTTGAATTTTCGAAGCATCTCTTGTGTGTATTTCGATTGGTGCACATGGATCCCATCTCGGGTTTGTTTGATTTCAAGTCCAAGGAAGAAAGTCAACTCTCCCACTAGACTCATTTCAAATTCACTCTCCATGTGTCCAATGAACTCATTTAAATAGCCCTTGTTGTTTGAGCCACAAATAATGTCATCGACATATACTTGGGCTACAAAAATATTGTCACCATCTCTCCGTAGAAACAGTGTAGGGTCTATTTGGCCTCTTACAAAGCCTTTTTCAATTAGGAACGTCGACAACCGCTCATACCAAGCTCGGGGTGCTTGTTTAAGGCCATAGAGTGCCTTTTTGAGCTTGAATACGTGGTTTGGGAATTCAGTACTCTCAAACCCCGATGGTTGTTCGACATAAACTTCTTCCCTAATCAAGCCATTTAGAAAGACCGATTTGACATCCATTTGATATAACTTGAAACCCCGATGTGCTGCAAATGCAAGCATCAGTCGGATGGACTCTAATCGTGCCACGGGAGCATAGGTCTCATCATAATCAAGGCCTTCAACTTGACTATAGCCCTTGGCTACTAAGCGTGCTTTGTTTCTTATGATTTCTCTCTTATGGTTCAATTTGTTCTTGAAAACCTATTTGGTTCCAATGATGGTGGTCTTCTTAGGTCTAGGGACTAAGTCCCAAACTTGACTTCTTTCGAATTGACCTAGTTCATCTTGCATCGCAATGATCCAATCGAGATCATTTAATGCTTCATCAATTTTTCTAGGTTCAATTTCGGAAATTAGAGCAACTTCATTAGCCTCATTCCGGAAGAATGATCTAGTCCTAACCCCATGATGGATGTCTCCAACAATTTGGTCTTGGGGATGACTAGAGGATAATCTAGTTTGTCTAGGTGTTGGTGGTGCTTCTTGAATGGTTTCACTAGACACAAGTTCAGCCTCAGGATCCGGCTGATCTATGTGTTGTCTAGGCTCACCATCATCAGATTCATCACCATCAACAACATTTGGAGTTTCATTCAAACTTAGTCCCCTAAGTTCGAATTGGACTTCATCTTCTGGTTGTTCATTGGCCTTTGGAATTTCTTCAAAAACCACATCAGAAGACTCTTCAACCAATCTAGATTTCTTATTGTAGACCCGGTAGGCTTTGCTAACTAGGGAGTACCCGACTAGTATCCCTTCATCAGCCTTTGCTATGAACTTTCCAAGATGATCCTTGGTGTTTAGGATGAACACCTTACACCCAAACTCCCTAAGGTGTTTAACCGTAGGTGGTTTCCCAAACCAAAGTTCATGGGGAGTCTTACCTAAGAATCTATGGATGAGGACTCGATTTTGCACATAGCAAGCCGTGTTTACAGCTTCGGCCCACAAGTAACTCGGTAATGAGTACTCATTGAGCATGCTTCGTGCAGCCTCTTGTAGAACACGGTTCTTCCTCTCTACAACACCATTTTGTTGTGGTGTTCTAGGTGTGGAGAACTCATGTCTATACCCTCTATCTTGACAAAATTCTAAAAACCTTTGATTTTGAAATTCGCCTCCATGATCACTTCTAATTGTCTTAATGGTTGATGATTTCTCATTTTCAACTCTTCTACAAAAAGAAATGAAAACATCTAAGATTTGATCCTTATATTTAAGAAAATAAGTCCATGTATATCTAGTAAAATCATCAATGATAACAAAGCAATATCTACTTCCATTCAATGATATGATAGTGCTACAATCAAATAGATCCATGTGAAGTAAATCTAAAGCGGTAGATATACTTACAACGCTTTTACCTTTATGAGCAGATTTTGTTTGCTTACTCATTTGACATGCATCACAAAGTTTGTCTTTTTCATACTTGATGCTTGGTAAGCCACGAACTAATCCCTTGTTGGCCAACTTCCGGATGTTCCTCATGTTCACATGTGCTAGCCTCCGGTGCCAAAGGGTGGACTCCTCTTCTTTTGACATGAGACACTTAGCAAAAGCATTAATAGCACTTTTAAAAGAAACTTGATAAATATTATCTATTCTTCTTCCTACTAGTACCGTGTCAAAAGTGTCATGTTGTCTAACTAGACATTGACTTGGTTGGAAATCAATTGTGTAACCCGCATCACACAATTGACTGACACTTAGGAGATTAAATGTCATCCCCTTGACTAGAAGGACATTTGAAATTCTAAGACATTCGGATATTTGAATGTCCCCTATTCGTATAACCTTAAGACTACCATTGTTACCAAATAAAACATTACCTCTACTTTTTCTTTGAAGTGTGGTAAACAATGATCTATCCCCGGTCATGTGTTTGGAGCATCCACTATCAACGAACCAAGTTGATAGATGCTCCCCCTCAATCATAACCTACACAATTCGAAAAATGGAAGATTTAGGTACCCACACCTTGGGACCTAAAGCATCTACTAAACAAGACTTAGGCACCCATGCCTTGACAACTTTCTTTTGAGCCCTAGGTGTCTTAGATTGTCTCATATCAGTCCTAGACATAAAAGACACAAATGATGGTTCTTTGGGTCGGTAACCAATACCGACCCTATTGTAGACCGCCCTTTGGGCATTCAAGATCATGTCTAGGGTCTTTGAGCTCGTTGAGAACTTCTCAAGAATATTCTTGAGTCTCTCAACTTCGCTCTTCAATGATTTATTTTCATCCACTAACAATTCAACATGTAAATCATCTACATCCTCAACCTTAGAGGATTTCAAATGTTCAATCTCAATTTTCAAAGATTTAACCTCATCCTCTAACATTTCAACATGCAAGTCATCTATGTTCTCATCCCTAGATGACTTCAATTGTTCAACTTCTAATTGCAATGATTTAACCCTATTTTTTGACTTCTTCAACATATTGGTTAAACATGCAATTGCTCTATAACATTTCTCAAGTTCGGGAGAGGTTACCTCTTCATCATCCGAAGATGATGAAGCCGCGTTTGAGGAGTCGGAGGATTCATCACTGCTTTCTTCTCCAAGAGCCATGAGTGCCACGTGCCGTGTACTCTTCTCCTCCTTCTCTTCATCGGATGAACTTGAGGAGGATTCATCCCAAGTGGCCTTCAAGGCCTTCTTCTTTTTCTTGGATTTTTCTTCCTTCTTCTTGGATTTCTCCTCCTTCTTCTTTAGCTTTGGGCATTCACTCTTGAAATGCCCTTTCCTGCCACACTCATAACAAGAAGCATTAGACTTATCAACTTTAGCTTCACTAGGGTTACCTTTACCCTTGAAGCGTCGACCCCTTCTCATCATCCTTCTCACAAAATTTGCCATCTCGGAGGAAGAAGACCCGCTGCCATCTTCCTCGGAATCGGACTCGGATTCGGAAGAGGATGAAGATGAAGAGACTTCCTTCTCCTTCTTCTTCTTGTTGGATCGTTCCCCTGCAACTAAGGCAATCCCCTTCTCCTTGGGGCCTTTGTTAGCCATTTCATGTAATTCCATTTCACAAAACAAATCATCTAATTTGACAATTGATAAATCCTTGGAAACTTTGTAGGCATCCACCATGGATGACCACAAAGCATTCCTTGGAAATGCTTTTAACACATACCTCACAAGGTCGCGGTTCTCGACCTTTTCATCAATAGAATGAAGACCATTGAGGACCTCCTTGAACCGGCTATGGAGTTCACTTACGGTTTCATTCTCCTTCATGGAGAGGTTTTGGAGTTGATTGAGGAACAAGTCCCTCTTGGCAATTCTTGAATCTCGGGTGCCCTCGTGGAGTTCTATGAGCTTGTTCCACAAGTCTTTTGCACTTGTGAATGGACCAACCTTGATGAGTTGGTCTTTGTTCATGCCGCATTGTAGGGTGACCACCGCCTTCGCGTCGGCTTCACTCTTTCGGGTTTGTTCAGCCGACCAACGCCAAGATTCTAGTTCTTTGCCTTCATCATCCTTTGGAGGGGTAAAACCCTCCTTCACCGCGAACCAAGTGTTGATGTCCATCTTTAAGTAATACTCCATCTTCGATCTCCAATATTGGAAATCTGCGCCATCGAAGAAGGGAGGACGGGTGGTGCTAAAGCCTTCTCTCAAAGCCATTTTTGATAGCTCTCGGTTGTTAATCCGCTTGTATAGAGCCCCAAGCTCTGATACCACTTGTTGGAACTTGGATGGCTAGAGAGGGGGGGGTGAATATAGCCAGACACTTGAAGTTTTGGCTTATCGAAATTTCTGCGACTCAAAGATTAGTAGCACAGCGGAAGCTAAAGAAAACAGAGTATGCAGAAATAAAACGCTAAGCTAAGAGCAAACACAAGAACGCTAACAAGAGGATTTACAAGGTTCGGGGATAACTTGCCCCTACTCCTTGGCGTGCCCTTAAGGTGGGCGATCCCTTGATCGTCGGCAAATCAAGCCCCGGAAAATTCCGATAGAAAGCAACCTCCTTCTCGGTGGAGTAACCTCTCCACAGCGTTTCAA
Organism: Boesenbergia rotunda; assembly: GCA_024364735.1. Classification (NCBI taxonomy): domain Eukaryota; kingdom Viridiplantae; phylum Streptophyta; class Magnoliopsida; order Zingiberales; family Zingiberaceae; genus Boesenbergia; species Boesenbergia rotunda. The sequence continues at coordinate 14,125 of JAGFNQ010004815.1, forward strand.
CAAGGATGAAGTTTTAAGCACAATGAAACACAAGAAAGATCTTACTTAGCACTTAAGACAGGCAAGAACACAAGCAGCGCTTCACTCGAGCTCCACCCAGCGACGATCTCACGCAAGAACTTCCTTCTTCGTGTCTTCTCGCTGATGGACTCACCAAGCCTCTCGTTTCTTCCTCCCAATGCTCAAGTAGCAGATGGTTGCTTCAAAGATTACAGTTGCTTGCTCAAGATGATGGAACAACAGATCGTACAAGCAAAGTGTGGAGAAAATAATCGCGCAGTAAGAACTCAAGACAGAAGTCACTTCCCAGAACTCTATCCTGCTCTTCTCCGCTACGCTCCTTTTGTTTCTCCACTGAACGCCAGGTGACACCATCACACTGTAGTCTCCAGCTGCTCACCTGCCAACGCCAGCTACCACTGAGCTCTCCCTGGACTCCCTGAGCTTTCCTTAGCCAAGCTCCAGTCAATAGCTCCAGTCTGCAGCTCCAGCCGTTGCAACCTGAGATGGCAAATGGACAAACCTACTCCAAGGAAAGGCCTCCATTGACTCTCCTTGAGTGTTTGAATCCTTCCCTGTCACCTGCAGCTCAATCAGAGTATTAGCCCAGCATATCAAGCAGAAAATCGAGTATCAGAGGTTAAGCGCAGAGAATCAGATATGTTCAGACGCGATCAGAGCGTCTGACAGTGCATTTTGAATTAAAGTGATCGGTCACCGGACCGATCCAGGGCTCGTGGGTTGGTCACCAGACCGATCCACTGCTTTGCTAGGACTACCAGCTTTCGCGGTGACACAGGCCTGATTGGTCACCAGACCGATCAGAGTGAAGCCTGATTGGTCACCAGACCGATCAGGATAGCCACTGTCCGATCAGGCTCAAGCCTGATCGGTCCACTTCTGAGTGAACAGTAATCGCGAATATCAGATCCTATGTTGTGGATCGATCACCAAACCGTTCAGGAACTGATCAGAGGGGGAACTCAACTCACTGAGTGCTCCCTGATCGATCACCAGACCGATCAGGAGCAAGGCAGTGAGTTAACTGCCTGCTCCCTGATCGGTCACCGGACCGATCAGAAGCCAAGCAGTGAGGCAACTGCCTGCTCCCTGATCGGTCACCAGACCAATCAGGAGCTGCACAGTAGGTTCCCAACCTCACCGTGTGCTCCCTGATCGGTCACCAGACCGATCAGTCATCGCTGGATCGGTCACCAGACCGATCCACGAAGGAGCAGCGTGCCAACTTCCCTGATCGGTCACCAGACCGATCCAGGGACTCAAACCTAGCCCTCCAAGCTAGGATTTCATCCAACCTAGCCCTCCAAGCTAGGACCTGACCCTCCAAGCCAGGATTTTTCACCTAACCCTCCAGTTGGGACTTTTCACCTAACCCTCCAAGTTAGGACTTTTCACCTAGCCCTCCAAGCTAGGACTTTTCACCCAACCTTCCGAGTTAGGACTTTTCCACACCTAGCCCTCCAAGCTAGGATTTTTCACACCTAACCCTCCAGTTGGGACTTTTCACCTAACCCTCCAAGTTAGGACTTTTCACCTAGCCCTCCAAGCTAGGACTTTTCACCCAACCTTCCGAGTTAGGACTTTTCCACACCTAGCCCTCCAAGCTAGGATTTTTCACACCTAACCCTCCAGGTTAGGATTTTCCAACACCTAGCCCTCCAAGCTAGGATTTTCCATACCATGCCTAATCCCCGATCAGGACTTAATCATAATCATAATCATCAACCTAAACTAAAATCGATGTCAACACCA